>CAMOHE010035051.1:0-14364 GCA_946598075.1 Artocarpus hirsutus | reverse complement strand
AATCCGTTTTTGATGAAATGAAGTTTACATTCTAGCTAATCTAAGTCAATCTAACTTAGATTGAAGCTTTTCTAGACTTAGAAACTCCAAAATTTCAAAATACAAGAAAATCTTGAAAAATAGAAAAATTTTGAATTTTAAAATCTAACCTCGAATCAAAGCTTGAAAACGTTGTTTTTGTTGTTGAATCTTGTTCCTGAGCCTTCGATCTCCTAGCCCGAAGCTTGAAAATGAAATTTGTTTCAAAAATTTTGAGAGATTGAGAGAGAGAACGAGAGAACCCGAGAGAGGAAGAGAAGAGAGAGAATGAGCGAGAGAAAATGAGAGGAAAGAGAGAGAAAGTGAAATAAATAGAAGAAGAGAGAAAAGCAGTTGCATAAAACTGTGTGCAACCACACTCTGTTTTCAAATCAAATTGTTTTATTAAAACTTAAATTAATAATAAAAAACAATTTAGAATAATTAAAAATCACTAAAAGAGTGAATTAACACAAAGTTCTCTTAATTTTCACAAAATAATCAAATTAAGTTTAAAACACTCATCATGGCACACTAATTCACCATTTAACACTCTTAATACTATTTAATTAACTTCGGGGTGTTACAGGAGCACTAGAAGAAAGAAGAAAAATATTCTAATATGAAATGAAACTATTCATATTAAACTTGAATCGAGTACTATCATTTTTGCATACTTTTTATTTTAATGTGATTTTTATGAAGAGTTCAGAAACATGCAAATTGATTAGCATCTTATTGTGAAAAACTAAAAAATAAAAACGATGGTATATAATTTTATGTTTTATGAGTTATCAACAATGACAATTGTGGAGTAGGGATTGTTATGGCTGGGGTATTAGAAAATACGAATCAAGATCTGTTGTCCTATTTGTTTATTTTTTTAGTTGTCTCTTAATTAAATTTTAACACGAAAGTGCATTAATTAATTAATTTTAATATTTAAGTCCTATTTATATGGTTAGATTGTTAAGTTTTAATCATATGTCAAATAAATAGTAGGGGAATAACTAAAGAGACAGAAAGGATAACAAATTTGAACATGGTAGTTAAGTTTAGATTGCTAAGTTTAGAATGTTAAGTTTGATGAACAGGGTAGTTAGTTACTAATGCTCACATGGCAACTTTGTATTGGCATGTAATTGGAGTTTGTCAAGCAATTGGTTATTCAGGCAATGTTATTTATATGTCAAGTATCGGTTTGTTACAACCAATCAATACAACACAATTTATTTCACTCATATTTTTTTTCTCTCTCTATGAATTTGTTAGAAAATATAGGAGATCAATAGTAAACAATTACAATATAAAGGAAAGAATTTTACAACGAAATTAGAAAAAAAAATATTACAACAAAGATTCAACCTTCAAACTAAATATCAAATAATACGAAAAGGTGGCCGAGGCACATGAGAATCACACTTTCTCTAAAACAAATTTGTCCTCTTCAGTTGTGCATGAGGTTTCGAAGGACATCTGTCTTCCAGGATACATGACAACGGTGACATACTAAGCACGATCGAGCACCACCTATGGCGAACTTGAACCACATCTTTCTCTATCACCAAAAACTGCAGCTGCAAAAAACTTTTGCCTAGGACTCGAAAACAATGGACGTCTGTGTGATTGTGGGTTTTTCATATTCTCAAAAATGTGAAGAATGGCCTTGTTTATAGGCTATTAGAATGGAGGTTTCAAAATCGAATTTATGAGGATTAACCCACCAGTTGTAACCTTCTATTTTTTGATGATAATGGAGAATTAAGCCACCTGTTGTAACCTTCCATGTGCATAATCTCCCATTACTCATGCATTAAAACTGAGAATTTCAACAGCTATAATTGTTTATTTTCTTAAACAATTTCAAATTTTGTATGTTGGTGCAAATAAAAAATTTACAAAATGTAGCCCATGCAAGGTAAGCTCGACAAACCCGGTACTCATGTTGCTCACATCGTGTGTGCACACATTGGGCCCTTAACCCACCGGGTCGTGATTTGCACCCCCTTGTGTGTGAGAGAGCATCTTCAGTACAACATCTTACCCAATCACAAAAGTGCAACCATTTATAAACCATATCAAGCTTTAATGCCTAACCAATATGGGACTCCATATTTAGGCCTTTTTCCAACAAAATCCAAATGTCAATGTGCACACTTTGAGTATCAATTTCTCGTTCACCCGATTAGCATTTTGAATATATAAATATATGATTTTGATCTCCTCCTGACAGAGAACGAAATCCGCTAAAACCTGTCACTTTTATGAAGTGGGTTCTACTCAAATTTATGCCTCAGAATGGCTCCTTAAAATGGTTATTAACCATTTTTTTCAACACTCCCCCACATGAATGAAATTGACTGACGACAAAGGAAAACAAAGACACTACATAGTGATAAAGTTATATGATAAATACCTACATAGGATAGGTAGGCGTTAACCCTTGAATCTTCCCTTGTAAAAGTAAGTTTACTTTATTGGCTGACCAATGGACGCAATGTCCTTGAACTGTTCTGTCGCTTGTGTAAACAATAACATAACTCACATAGATATTTTCCTGAGACAATTTCAGTTCTCATGGTTATATTCATTTTTGCCATGAATTTTACAAGAGTTTATAAAGAATTGAGCCTTAGCAATTCTCTTTTGAAGGGGCCCTACTTCTTTCTCACATAAGTGATTTCTTACTAAAGAGTAATCCACACTACTCTGCTCAAATTCCCTACGTATTCGACACTTAAGAATCATTAAAAGCAATTGCTTAACCTTTCCCTACAGGCATCACTCTTTTTATCATAGGAATGGATTGGGGTAATGCCCACAATGATCCTACTCGGTCTATTCAGTTTAGTTACCCCATTGAACCTAGATCTTAGGATCTCTAGTTAACAAGGTTGGGTTTCCACTGGTTTGACCTATTCTTTCATGGGCTTAAGTCCTATTCCTCTTGATGTTTTCTCAACCTAATCTCTATTCAACTCTTTGGTTAACGAATATGCAATATTCTTTTTAGACCTTACATAGTTTATTGTCATGACTCCAGTCGAGATTAGTTATCTAACGGTATTATCTCGATGATGTACATGTCTTGACTTACTTTTGTACATCACATTATGTGCCCTGTTAATAGTAGATTGATTGTCATAATGTATACACATTACAGGCACAGGTTTAGGCCATACAAGAATATCCTCCAAGAAATGCCTTAGCCATGCAGCCTCTTCACCGCTTTTATCTAAGGCTACAAATTTATATTACATAATGGATCTGGTTGTTACCATATGCTTTAAAGATTTCCATGAGACTACTATGCCTTCCAAAGTGAATACATATCCACCTATAGCTTTAGAATCCTATATATCATATATCCAACTTACAGCAAAATATCCTTCAAGAGCAACAGGATCTCTTGTATAGTGGAGCCCATAATCATGAATTTATTGTAAGTATCTAAGTACTTTAACAATTGCTTTCTAGTGGTCATCTCTTGAATTACTCGTGAATCTGTTCAGACTGCTCATAGTGTAGGCAATATTTAGTCTTATACAACTTATTAAGTACATTAAGTTGCCCATCACCCTAACATATTCCACTTGGGATATGCTTTCTTCTCTATTTTTGGACAGATGTTGACTAATATCAATTGGTGCTATGGCCATGCTAGAGTCATTTTTACTAAATTTGTCAAGTATCTTGCCCATATAGTGTGACTGACACATAGTGTGACTGACTGAAGATGAGTTCATTAAGTGACCTTTTGATTTTGATTCCTAAAATCACATCAGCAGGTCCCATGTCTTTCATGTCAAACCTAGAGTTCAACATGTCTTTTATAGATTTAATCATCTTATCATTGCTACCTATGATTAGCATGTCATCTACATATAGACAAAGAATGACATATCCATTGTTTGTACTTTTGACATAAACACACTCTTCACATTCATTAATTTTGAAGCCATTTGGCATCATGACATTGTCAAATTTCTCATGCTATTGCTTTGGTACTTGTTTAAGTCCATACAACAACTTTACCCATTTGCAAACTTTCTTTTCTTGTCTTGAAGCAACACAACCCTCAGGTTGTTCAATATAAATTTTCTCTTCAAGATGTTCATTAAGAAAAGCAATCTTTACATCCATCTAAGGTCCTTTAAGATTTTGCAATGCGGCAATCACCAAAATCATTCTAATGGAGGTTATTCTAGTCACATGAGAATAAGTATCAAAGTAATCAAGGCTTTTTTTTTGTCTATAACCTTTTGTAACAAGACTTGCCGTATATTTGTCAATTGTTCTATTTGCTTTCATTTTTTGTTTGAAAATCCACTTAGAACCTAGTGATTTACTTCTTGGAGGAAGGTTCACTAATTCACAAGTATGATTCTGCATGATAGAATTAATTTCACTCTTTATGGTTTCTTTCCATAAAAGACCCTCAGAAGAGCTTACAACTTCTTTGAAAGTTTGAGATTCAACCTCTACTATATAGGTCAGAAAATCTGGTCCAAATGATTTTTCTATCCTTGCTCGTTTGCTTCATCTAGGCTCTTCCTCTATTTTTTTTTTTAAGTTTCCACTCCTTGGTCTTGGTCCTCACAATTTTCTTTAATAGCTTCAAAAGTTTGTTTAGATGAACTTGGAACATCCCTTTTGGATTTACAAGAAAATACATGTTCAAAAAATGATACATTCCTAGATTCTATTATGGTGTTCTTGTGAATCTTAGCATTTTCAGATTCATACACAAGGAACTGGTATGCACTACTATTGTGGGCATAACCAATAAATATGCAATCAACTATTTGAGGACCTATTCTCATCTTTTTTGGTATAGCTACCATCACCTTTGTAAGAAACCCTCACACTCTCAAGTATTTTAGGACCTATTCTCATGTTCAAAAAATGATACATTCCTAGATTCTATTACGGTGTTCTTGTGAATCTTAGCATTTTTAGATTTATACACAAGGAACTGATATGCATTACTATTGTGGACATAACCAATAAATATGCAATCAACTATTTTAAGACCTATTCTCATCTTCTTTGGTATAGGTACTATCACCTTTGTAAGAAACCCTCACACTCTCAAGTATTTTGAGGAAGGCTTTCTTTCTTTCCACAATTCATAAGAAGTCTTGTCTTCTTTCTTTTGGGATATCTTATTTAAAAGGTAATTAGCTAATAAAATGGCTTCCCCTCATATGTTTTGTGGCAATTTAGAACTTGTCAACATTGTATTCATCATATCCTTTATGGTACAATTTTTGTGTTTAGTCACACCATTTGACTGAGGAGAATAAGGTGGTATGACCTTGCGAATAATACCAAATTGTATACAAAATTCACTAAATGGTTCTACATATTCACCACCACAATCACTCCTTACCATCTTAGTTTTCTTATTAAGTTGGCTTTCAACTTCCTGCTTATAGAGAACAAATTTCTCTATAACTTCATCTTTGCTCTTAAGCAAATATACATAACAATATTTTGTGCTATCATCTATGAAAGTAACAAAATATTTGTTCCCACCTCTAGTTTGAACAAATTTTACGTCACAAACATCGCTATGTATCAAATCAAGTGGCTTAATATTCCTTTCAATAATTTGGAATGAAGATTTTTTAACTTTTACCTCTACACATGTTTCACATGTATGTTTAGGATCAATATTAAATGTAGGTATGTGATCCAAGTTAATTAATCTACCCACCCAAAATATCATAATTAACATGACCTATTCTACCATGCCATAAATTAGAAGACTTAAGCATATAAGTGGAAGACTTTTTATTTTTATTGATGGAATTCGGCTTAACAGCCATTACATTCATTTTCCACATCCCATCTTTCACATATCCCTTTCCCACATACATCCCATGTTTGGACAAATCTATTTTATCAGCCTCAAAAACCATCTTAACGCCATGTGAACTCAACAGAGTTCCAGAAATGAGATTCTTCCAGATATCAAGCACATATAACACATTTTGTAGCTTAACTTCCTTGCTTGAAGTCATATGCAAGAATACCATCCCGTGGCCTTTGATCTCAAATGTAGTAGAGTTGCCCATACATAGCTTCTTTCCAAAGTCTGATAGTATGAGTTAAGTGAAGGCAGCTCTATCACAGCAAACATGGCTGTAGCCCTAGTGTCTAGCTACCACTCCTTTAGGTTTGGAGTCTACCATATTAACTTCATATACTATAGCAAAAAGACTGATGTCTAACACTTCTTGTGTGATGGTGTCCATCACATTGGTCTCTTTCCTCTTGTTCCTTTTCGGCAGCCTATAATTTACCAATTTGTGACCCACCTTGTCACAGTTAAAACATTTCCCTTGGAATTTCTGCTTCTTCAAAATTCCACCTTTAGGTCCCAGCTTGAACCTCGACTTGTTTTTTTTCTTATTTTTGGACCTTTTATCATGCTCTACCACATTTGTGTTGGTAATAAACTTGTTAGAGAACTTTTTCTCAGTTTTTCTATTATCTTCTTTAATGCGAAGTCGAACAATAAGGTCTTCAACACTCATCTCCTTACGCTTGTGCTTCAAATAGTTTTTGAAGTCATTCCATATAGGGGTAGGATTACTATAATTATAGTTATCTAGAAAGACTCACTAATTACCATTCCCTCTACATGAATTTCATGAATGATTAATTAAAGTTCTTGAACTTGACTGATCATAGTCTTGGAATCCACCATTCTATAGTTCACGAACTATCCTACTATGAACTTTTTAGCACCAGCATCTTCCGTCTTGTACTTATGGTCCAAAGATTCCCACAATTCCTTGGTTTTCTTTGTACTATACACATTATAGAGTGGAGTAGTTAAGCCATTCTGAACATTGCTCTTGCACAAGAAGTCAAAATGCTTCCATGCTTCAATAGTAGCAAAGTCTAAGTATATGTCTATCCTTTCTAACAATAAGAGGATCCTCTTTCAAGAATCTCGCAAGATTCAATATTGTTAAATAAAACAATATCTTTTGTTGTCAAGTCTTGAAATTTAGCCCATTAAATTTCTTAGGTTTCTCGTTGTGGTTCAGAGGAACTAAAACCAACAAAGGTTGTGTCGAGGTCGAGGTATGAACCCTATGAGACAACACCGGTGTCTTAGAAGTGCTCCCAATTAGAACATTTTTAGTTAGAACAACATTCATGTTATCACCTATTTTTGAAAAATGAAACCATGAATTAGTTTCTTTTAAAAAAAATTAAAATTAAAAAAAAAAACTAAAACTGCAACAAAATTGAGAACAAATGTTTTGTTAATATATAAAAAATGTTTGATATAAAAGACCAAAACCTTAACAATAAAAAAACTGTTATATTATAATATAATAAAACAAAACGTAAATAAAAAAAAGTTATATATATATATATATATAAACATATTATATTTGTAACGTTAACGATATAACAAAACTATAGAATGTAAACAAAACAAAACTTCAGTAACTAGTTAGTATATATAATTTATAAACAAAACTACAGTAAACGTTATATATATAAATGAAAAGTATATTTATATATGTATACATCCCGAATGAAAAAGAACAACACAAAAACAACTATGTTTATTTTCAGTTAGAACAACGATCATGTTATCACCTATTTCTAAAAAGTGGAACCAAGAATTAGTCTCATTTAAAAAAAAATTAAAATTAAAAGAAGCTAAAATCGAAACAAAACTGAGAACAAACATTTTTTTAATATATAAAAAAAGTTTGATATAAAAAACCAAAACGTTAAAAATAAAAAAACTTGTTACATTGTAATATAACAAAACAAAACGTAAACAAAAAAAATATTATATATATATATATGTAAAAATATTATATTTATAATGTTAGCTATATAACAAAACTACAGAATGTAAACAAAACAAAACTTTAGTAACTAGTTAATATATATAACGTTAAGTAGTTAATATATATAATCTATAAACAAAGCTATAGTAAACGTTTTATATATATATATGAAAAGTATATTTATATATGTATAAATCTAGAATGTAAAAGAACAACACAAAAACAACTATATTTGAAAATTGTAAAAACTGGAAAACATTAAAACATAAAACCAAGACCGAATAAAAAAAAAAACTTCTCTTCGACTCCAATGAACCTATTCGTCGTCAAAAAATGCTAGGTTATATTTTAAGATTGATAGAAAATATAGGAGATAAACAACAAGCAAATACAATATAAAGGAAAGAATATTACAACGAAATTTGAAATAAAATATTACAACGAAGAGTCAATCTTCAAACCGAATATCAAATAGTACAAAAAGTGGTCGAGGCACATGAGGATCATACTTTTCTTAAAATAGATTCGCCCCCTCTCGTTGTGTACAAGGTTTTAATGGACATCTATCTCCCAAGATACAGTGACAATGGCGATACACTAAGCATGATCGAGCACTACTTCTGGCAAACTTGAACTGCGTCTTCCTCCATCACCAAAGATTGCAATTGCAAACAACTTCTACCTAAGACTCGAAAACAATGGATGTTTGTGTGACTGTGTTTTTTGTATTCTAAAAAAATGTAGAGAATGACCTTGTTTATAGGTTGCTAGAATGGAGGTTTCAAAACCGGATTTATGACCACTTAGCCACTAGTTGTTACCTTCAATTTTTGATGATAATGGAGCATTAAGCTATCTGTTGTAACTTTCTATGCTCATAATCTCTCATTACTTATGCATTAAAACTGAGAATTTCAACTGCTATAACTGTTGATTTTTTTAAAACAATTTTGGATTTTGTATGTTGGTTAGAAATAAAATATTACAACGAAGATTTAACCTTCAAACCGAATATCAAATAGTACAAAAAGGTAGTCGAGGCAAGTAAGCATCATGCTTTCTTTAAAATAGATTTGCCTTCTCTAGTTGTGCACGAGATTTCCACAGACGTCTATCTCCTAAGATACAACGACAATGGTGATACACTAAGCACGATCGAGCACTGCCTCTAGCAAACTTGAACTGTGTCTTCCTTTATCACCAAACACTGCAATTGCAAGCAACTCTGCCTAGGACTCAACAACAACGGAGGTCTATGTGATTGGTGTTTTTCCTATTCTAAAAATTGTGGAGAATGGCCTTGTTTATAGGATGCTAGAATAGAGGTTTCAAAACCTGATTTATGAGCATTAAGCCACCTTTTGTAACCGTCTATTTTAGGAAGATAATGGACCATTAAGCCACTTGTTGTAACCTTTGTGCTCATAATCTCTCATTACTCATGCATTAAAACTAAGAATTTTAATAGCTATAACTATTGATTTTCTTAAACAATTTCAAATTTTGTATGTTGATGCAAATAAAAAACTTGCAAAATGTAGCCCGTGCAAGGCATGCTAGGTTAACCTAGCATTCGCATCGCCCACATCATGGGTGCACACATTGTCCCCCTAACTTACCAAGGTCATGATTTGGCACCCCCTGCATGTAAGAGAGCATCTAACCACAAAAATGCAACCACTTACAAACTATATTAAGGTTTAATGCCTAACCAATATGGGACTCCACATTTTAGGGTTTTTTGCCTACAAAATCCAAATGTCAATGGGCATATTTTGAGCATCAATTTCTCATTCACTCCATTACCATTTTGAGTATATAAATATATGATTTCGATCTTCTCGCGACGGAGAGCGCTAATCCGCCAAACCTCGTCACTTTTACAAAATAAGTCCCACTCAAATTTATGTCTCAAAATGGCTCCTCAAAATAGTTTTCAACCATTTTTTTTCAACATAATTTTTGTTCTCTCTCTAGTTCTTTATTTTTATGCTATGGTGGTGCCCCTTTACGCTCGGAAAAACAACTGGAGTGGTGGCCTACTAAGCTCACAAGAATGGGGAGATGGCCTGCTAGGCTCGGCAAGGGTGGAAGTTGTGCTCGTGATTGGGGAGGATAAGGGGGCTGTTTTCTCTTCTTTTCTTCTTTTTTTTTTTCATTTCTTTGTTTTTTTTTTTTTTTTTTTTTGGTTTATGCTAAAGGTTGTTAAGTTAGTATAGTAAATTCCGTCAAACATTAATATATGTATGTTTCTTTTGGGTTTCCGTCTAGTTTAGATGACCATTAACAATAGGACCCAATGCGCCGATAAATTTAAGAGTTTTAGGACTTATTTGTCAAAATAAAAATAATCAAGAATTTATTGATTTCATATCAAAGAGTTCAAGGACCATTTATTCTAAAATCCAAAACAATTGGTGTTGGTTTGAATTCCCAAAATTTTGATTGGCTCATAAAAGGATCAATTTATAATTCTTTTTTTTTCTTTGCCAATTGTTAACAAATTCTTTGAAATTTATAGATATTTGATTTATCTATGGCTTGTGGACTAATTTGTTAGTGTTAATAACAAATGTAGTATCGACATCTAGAGCCTTCTCTAACCTCACTCTGCATGACGTATAAGGCCAAAGAGTCGTAGGCGAAATTAAATAAAACAACAACAACAACAACTCTGGTCTAATTTCGCCTAAAGCCTTACATGTGCTTTTGTGTCTCTATTTTTAGCCAAAAAAAAAATGTCTAGTAATTTGCAAGACGCAGATTGTGTTAGTTCTTTCAGATAAAGATGACACCTAGCGGTTCTCTTTAATGAGCATTAAAATTCTAGATGACGTCGTAAAATCTGATTCGTCTGATGGGAAAGAATTTGAACCCCACAATGCGAAATAATCCTTCTTCTTTAAGTCCCTTTCAAATCTTTATGAGCAATTATGCCCATTCAATACGGTGAACTCACGCCATGGTGGTGGTGAGCTGCAAAGCACTAACCGTAAAATTTGACTTCCGATTTAAAGTCATTATTCTTCTCTTTGCTTTTCTTTCCCTTCTTTTTCTAACGGATCAGTACTTAATCTGGATAATTGTAAACTATTTTCTGATTCTGTGATCCGTACTTAATCTAGATAATTGTAAACTATTTTCTGATTCCGTACCTTTCGGATTATACGTTGGAGATAATGAGTATTGTAATCAAAACTATGTATTAAAACTAAAATATTATAATACAAAAATTTTACATCGTGATAAATTTTTATTTTATATTATAATACATAAAAATTTTATATTATAATTATTTTAACTAGTTATTAAACGAAAAATATACTCATTAATAGATATTTTATTTTTTAGTTGTTAAGATCTATAGGGAAAAAAATATCCTCGTCATATCTACTTATTTCAAAGTGCGTCACTGATAGGAGTTCATGTTAGAGAAGTGCCCTATCAAATTTCATTCAGATGGTGAAAACATAAATGTGCAAGCGATATCTTTGGAACCAGTTATAAGTGAAAAGCAAACGTAGCCAGAAACGTTGAAATTTACGAATAAGTTGCAATTTTTTTATTCAAAGGTGCCTATTTGTTGCAGAAAATACTCAGCCTAAAGAACAAATTCAGTAATTCATACACAAATATATAATATAGTCTGAAGAGAAATAAATGCCTCTTCCATTTCCCACGCAATAATATACAAATCACGATCTATTCATAGCATAACAACAAACCAAGAGACGCCTCAAACATTACATATCACATCTGCCAAGGCTTTTGAGGGAGGAGATATTATTATAAAGTCCTATTTAGAGCACACACATACCACATTTTTTTTCCTTTATATTGCTTTAAAACCGGCGATACTTTTGTCACTAAAAAAACCCACATACTGGCTTCATTTTTTTTTTTTTTTTTTTTTTTCCTTCTTTGCCCGATCAACCTATTATTAGAGCTTATTAGCAATTAGTCGTATTTACTTTGTGGCAATATCATCCCATTGACGCCCAAACAACCATAGACTCCAAGGGAAGAAAAGCGTGCAATTCTAGAGGCTCTCCGAGAGAGATTTTTGTAGAAAACAGTTGCTGATCGTTTAGAAGTTCCTTTGTTGATTAATGATTTACGTCGAATAAGTGTAACTTTGTTCTCTTTTAGATGCAGCACTATAGACTCCAAATCTGCAGATCAAAGCCATGAAAGGACAAGTGGATAACAGTGGTATAATAGATCTAAAACCTATTTATATTTTGTGACGTCGTCATTTCTTATAAAAATAAGATAGGTAGGCATCGACTTTTACACTATGGCATAAGTTGTACGAGACCTACCATCAATTTCGGAAAACATATCGGTTGTATTCTGGGAATTAGCGCGTCGCAAATCAGCAGTTGTTATATGAATTTCCCGATTGATCTATGATTAAATTTCCAAAAAAACAAAAAAAACGCACAAATAATCCCAAGTTAATATATTGCAGCACATGATCCGATTAACATGTTAGTACATTAATATAAAACAACAAAACATATCCCAAAATTTTGTGTGTTATTTTTTCCATTAGTTATAATTTTGAGAGACTGGGAGGAGAGATAGAACCAGAGGGACGGATAAGGGATCAAAAGAAGGCTGCAGAAAGCTATTGGTCCGGGGCAAAAGTGGCGCTGCCGATTTAGCACTGTGGGTTTTACGCCGACCAAGTTTCTTCTTCACCCAGGAAACTGGAGACATGCTGAAGAATACCTCTGTAGTTTGTTGTAAGATTGATGCTCAAATGAAGCAAGGTCAGGTGTGTATTTATAGTGTTCTTGTTTGTTCATCTCGAGTTTGAGCTTCTTTTACCTACTATGCATAACTGTAGAGGACCATCTGACCGTGTTATATTTATGTCATCGGCCTTAGTTTTAGGTGCCAATTATTAGTTGGCATGGGCATGCAGAGAAGTACTTTTCACAAAAATCTAAAAAGAATGTTGAATCCAACTTCTATTGCTAATTTGCAAATTCAAGGAAATAAATTATGATGACTAAAGATCTTGACAGATATTCTCATGGCTGTTATCCATTACCTATAGTTAAACTAGTAGGTTGAGTATAAATGATAATAAACTTCTTTTAACACTTTATCATTGCAGGAAATATTGTTTCTCACGAATTTTTTTAAATAAGTCTTACTTGTGGATTATTTGGGTTCAAAATCAGACAAATGATGCTAGATTAATTTCACAAGAGGCCCAAGTTCTTTTTTAGAAAATGTTTAGATTAGAAGAAATTAAGAACGTTTTGGTTGAAGATTGTGACCTTTAGACGAGAAACTGACATATATATTAGGTGTATGTTAGGGACCAATGCTAGAGGGATTGGTAGTTTCTACCACCACACACTGGCACACTAATAAAATACGGATCCTACATTGAATGAGAGCGTAAAAATAGTTTGTTCTAGCAACAGGTTCGGTGCATTGTTAAGCCTCCACCCACTAAATTTTTTTTACATTGTTTTCTCTCGCTTGCCCTTTATGGGTTTTTTTTTTTTTTTTTAAATGAAGATTTTGATTTCAATAGATAGAAATAACATCCATACAAGCTTTTACTGAGATATAACGAGAAAACTCAGTAGTCCACACCTTATTGTCACTAGTTGATAAAGCAAACTCAACAAGTTTATGGGCAACTTTATTTACATTACGAAGACAAAAGCATAACTTAGAATTTCCCATCTCATGCAATAGGTCTCTAACTTCAGACATTACTAAACCTTCACTGCTTAGATCACGAATAATGTTAATTGAGTTAACTACATCCTTAGCATCAGTCTCTATTAAAGCAACGACGTACCCTAGCTGTTGAGAAACAATTAGACCTTCCCTTATTGCAATGATTTTAGCCAACCTCAGATTCATAACTCCAAGAACCTGCATAGAAAAAGCCATAAACACCATTCCATCATGATCACGAAGAACTCCACCTATACCAATGAAACCTGCCTCCGCCAGGATAACTGCATCCGTATTTAATTTTAACTCACCATGAGGAGGAGCACTGTAACACCCCGAAGTTAATTAAGTGTAATTAGAACATTAAATGATGAATTAGTGTGCCATGATAAGTGTTTTAAACATAATTTGATTACTTTGTGGAAACCTTGTGTTAATTACTTTTGATGATTTTTAAATTATTCTAAATTGTTTTTGATTGTTAATTTAAGTTTTAATAAAACAATTTGATTTGAAAACAGTGCGTAGTTGCTCACAGCTTTGTGCAACTACTTTTCTCTCTCTTCTTCTATTTATTTAACTTTCTCTCTCTTTCCTCTCATTTCTCTCGCTCATTCTCTCTCTTCTCTTCCCCTCTCTCGGGTTCCCTCACTCTCTCTCATTCTCTCTCTAAAATTTTGAAACAAATTTCGTTTTCAAGCTTCGGGCTAGGAGATCAAAGGCTCGGGAACAAGATTCAACGACAAAAACAACGTTTTCAAGCTTTGATTCGAGGTTAGATTTTAAAATTCAAAGTTTTTCTATTTTTCAAGAT
>CAMOHE010035048.1:0-16725 GCA_946598075.1 Artocarpus hirsutus | reverse complement strand
TAGACCGTCACCTTAAGAATTGTGTCTTTCGCATAATCTGTCCATCATATGGCCAATTCTTAAAGGTTTAGACCGACAGTCTCAAACTATTGTTTGCTTATCATAAATTCAACAAATATGAACGTAAAGAGGATAAGATTTGGTATATGAATAATAAATTAATTCTTTATTGATAAAAATGTCTTCAAAAACTCATTACATTTTTATTCCTTAGGGTATACATGTCTAACAGTTCAATAGGCCCAAAGCACCATCGGGAGTTCCTCGACCCAACGTCCTTTTCTTGCCTTAAGTTTCTTCATGATTGTCTTATTTGTTGCTCCTGTTTGCCATTTCCTTATGGGTACCTTGGTGTTAAGAAGCTTAAAATCACGATAGAACTTCTTGAAGGACGAGGAGATAAATTAAGAGCCATTGTCAGTGACGATCTCCCTTGGAACTCCGAACCGACAAATGATATTCCTCCAAATGAACCTTTCGATGTCTTCTTCTTTAACATCAACAAATGCTTCAGCTTCGACCCATTTGGAGAAATAATCCATGAGAACGAGGAGATTATTCACTTGTCTAGGAGCTGGAGAAAACGGTCCAACCACGTCCATTGAGTACTTCATAAAAGGATAAGGCAAACTGACCAAGGAAAGTTCTTCAGCTGGTTGGTGCATGATGGGATTGTGCCTTTGGCAACTATCGCATTTGCAAACGAAGTGCTCATAGTCGCTCTGCATTATCGGCCAATAGAATCATTGCCTCTCAATCTTGTTACATAGTGATCTCCCACCTGAATGATTGCCACATGATCCCTCGTGGACTTCTCAAATAACTTTCTCGACTTCGTCTTCCCTGAGACATAGAAGATAAGGCCCCGTGAAAGAATGCCTATAAAGTTTCCCATCGATCAAGCAGTATCTTGCAGCTTGAACTTTGATCTTTCTCATAGTCTGCTTGTCTTCATGTAACCAACCGTCACATATGTACATCTAAATGGGCATCCTCCATTCGTTCCTTAGGTCAACATGATTCGTCTTTTCGACTAGCTCAATGCTCGAACTATTAATTTGCTTTAAGGGGATTATTCTCCTTTCGTTGACTTCGTGAGTGTGTCAACTCTAGAGTTCTATTCTTATGGGACATGTTTCACTTCCAAATGATCAAATTGGGTCTTGAACTTCTAAACCAGCCTCACGTATGAAAGCATCGTCTCGTCTCGGGCCTCAAACTCTCCATTTATCTGGTTAACGACCAAATTGGAATCGCTTTCTAAAACAAGTTCGGTAGCCCCTAGTGCAATGGCAAGCCTTATACCAGTAAGCATAGCCTCATACCCAGCTTCATTGTTAGTAGCCCTAAATCTGAGTTGAAAACTTTGTTCGATTTCCTCGTCAGTCGATGACTTCAGCACCTCTCTGATCCTCGATCCCTTCTTATTGCTTAACCTATCGACTTGCACAATCCATGCCTTTGATTCATGTTCTTTTGGCCTATACGTTAATTCGGCAACAAAATCTACAAGCACTTGAGCTTTTAGCGCTGTCCTAGGCCTATATTCGATGTCAAACAACTCAACGGCCCATTTTGTCATTCATCTAGAGATTTTGGTTTGTGCAAAATAGCCCGCATCAGATAAGACGACAGTACTACAATAGTATGGCCTTGAAAGTATGAATGGAGCTTTCAAGTTGACACGACGAGTGCAAAGGCGAGTTTTTCGATGACAGAACATCTAGTTTCAAGATCAAGTATGGTGTGGCTCACAAAGAATACTAGCTTTTGGACCACATCTTCCTCTCGGACAAGGGATGAACTTATCGCTATTTTTGAAACTACTAGGTACAAGTATAGTAGTTCGCCATCTTTTGACTTCAAAAGGATCAACGGGGTTGTCAAGTATCTCTATAATTCCTAGAAAGCCGATTCACATCATTTGTTTCTAATTTTGTATTCTTCTTGAGCAACTAGAAAAAAGGAAAACATATATCAGCGAATTGGGTAATGAATCAACTGAGCACGGCGACTTGACCAGTAAGTTTTTGTATTTCCCGCTTGGTTCTCGATGAAGGCATCAATTGAAAAGCCCTTATTTGATATGGGTTTGCCTCGATTCCTCGCTTCGTGACAAGATACCCCAAGAACATGTCGCTCGTCACTCCAAAAGTGCACTTCTCTAAATTCAGCTTCATGCCATATTTTTGGAGAACATCGAAGTATTCTTGCAGATGCTGGACATGAAGATGAGCCTACAAAGACTTAACCAACATGTCATCAATGTAAACTTCCATATTCTTACTAATTTGCTGTAAGAACATCATATTGACAAGCATTTGGTAAAAAGCTCCCACGTTCTTTAACCTAAAGGGCATGACCTTGAAACAAAAAATCCCCTACTCAGTTATAAAAGCGGTCTTCTCTTGGTCATCAAGATGCAGAAGGATTTGATTGTAGCCGAAGAATGGATCAAGAAAACTTAAAATCTCATGATTGGCTATTGCGTCGATGAGTCAATCGATATACGGTATCTTTTGGACAGGCTTTGTTTAAATCGGTAAAATTAACGCACATGCACCGCTTCCCATTCTTCTTCTTTACAAGCACCATGTTGGTGAACCAATCGTGATACTAAACAGGACATATGAAACTAGCCTCGAGTAGTCTCCTCACTTCATCCTTTCACGACATTGTTTCGTTTAATTCTAAGCTTTCACGACATTGTTTCGTTTAATTCCAAGCTTTCTCCTCTTCTGCCAAACAGGTTTGTGGTCTAGATCGATGTTTAGTCGATGCGAGATTATGCTCGGGGTCGATTCCAGGTATATCTATGTGGGACCATGCGAAACAATCATTGTTAGCTTTAAGAAAATTAATTATTTGGGATTTTATACCCGTATCAGGTTGTGACCCGATCTTCACTATACGCCTTTCATCTAGTGGGTCGATTTGAACTTCATCAAGCTGCTTCAGAACTGATTTGATGCAACTTTGGTTACTAGGCTCGTTCTGCTGGGTCGCCTGTAATTGCTATAAAGCCTTTTTCTGCTTCATAGCCATGACATAATAGCTTCGCGCTGCCTCCTGGCTACCTCGAATCTTCCTGATCCCTAGCTTCGTTGGGAACTCGATCGTCTGGTGGTATGTTGATGGGACAGCTTTCATGGCATGAATCCATGGTTGCCCGAGAATGATATTGTAGCCCAAAGGGCAATCCATGATGAGAAAACTCGTCATCTTATTTTCTCCAGCTGCATAAACTGAAAGTTTTATTCTATCGATAACCGTAGTTGCTTCTCCGTTAAATCCCACCAATGACATGGCTAATTTCTCTATCTCTTCCTTGCCAATCTCCATCTCTTTTAGCATCGAGAAGAACAGTATGTTGGTGGAGCTTCCGTTGTTGACCAATATTCTATTGGTTTCACAATTTGCTATATTAAGTTTTTTAACCAAAGCTTCATCATGTAGGTAATCAAGTCTGAAAGCCTCGTTACTATGAAATGAAATAACATGTTCGCTGTATTCTTTAGATGCCGAACTGACTATAGCTTGGCTCGCTCTCCGTTGGTGTGCCTTCATTTGATTGGCAGAATCACCACTAAAAATAGAGCCTCCACAAATGGCCCTAATTATCTTTCTGATAGGTGGTGGCGACGGGTCTTGTCTTATCTTGGATTCTATGATCCTTCTGTCCTTCCCTTTTTCTGTCAAGCCTGTAAACTTTCCTTCCTTTTTCAAACAAAAATTCCTTCAAGTGTCTTTTCATCAACAGTTCCTGACCGCAATGCATTACAATCAACCGTCAAATGCCCTGTTTCTCGATCAAACTCATAGTATTTCGACTGGTCACGTGAACGGCTTGGTGCTATTTTGCTTGGCCATCGAACATAGCCTTTGCCTTTGAGCTGAGCAACTAGTTTGGACGATGATATACTGAGGGCATACTTTGGGGGTGATAATGGTCTCGTTATGGATCATGACCTATCTTCTTTCTGCCTCCACTTCCTCTTTTGTGGTGTCCTCATTCGTTCCCTTCGATCTAGCTGTAACCTTTGCTTTTGACTCCACTTATTCTGGTCTCTAGTTCTCGTTTGCTTTCGTTTACATCTTTCGTTTTCCTCTTCCAAGTCAATCCATCCTTTTGCTTTGTTTAGGGCTTCCTAGATGGTGTGTGGATTGTCAGAGCAAATGCTATTTTTGAAAGAGGACTTGTATAGAAGTCCTTTCTTTAGTGCTGCTCGAGCTGTTCCATCCTCTAAATCAGAAATCTCCAAAAGTGCTTTGCTAGCGCTCTTGATATAGGCCCGTGCGACTCGCTTGGGCTCTGAACTACTGATCACAAATCTTTGGTTGTCTTTCCTATTTTGATGTGTATCGAATATGCTTTGACAAATAGATCTGTTAAGTCTTCAAAGCTATCGATCGATTTGGTAGGCAGGTTACTGAACCATCGAAGCACAAGACCTTTGAGTGACTGTGCGAACAACTTGCTCATTATGTCATCAAGAATTGAGTCTAGGATATTGGTAGCGCTAACCATGTTCTTGTACTGTAGCAAGTGGTCTTTTGGATCCGAAGTTCCATCAAATCGAGTGAACACAAGGTTTCCATATTTCAGTGGTACAACTGAAGTGATCCTCTTCGTGAGTAGGGTATCTCGAATGTTCTTCGAGATGTCATCCAGAACCAGGGTTTTGCTCGTCACTTTTGAAACTTTCTAGTCGATCTTTTCTTCTACAAGCTTTGTGTTCTATTCGAGTATTTCTTTCATCATCTATTGGATTGACTTTGGAGTTAAAAGAGTCAGAGTTGGAGCTTCTTCGAATCGAGTGGTAGGTTCTGTTTCTTCATTTCTATTGATTTCTTCACAGCATCAGCTGTATTCCACACAAGTGTTTGTTGTAGTTATAGCTGTCGTCATAGCCGAGGTTACCGTGGCTATAGGAGCTATTGGCGTTGTTGCTGGTGCTAGGGTTGAGGGAGTATACAACAGCTGCATGCTCCCAATTAGGCTATACGAGGACTACTGTCTTTCAAGTTGTGGCATCTGAAACTACCACTGTGCTGTTGCCAACACTAGGAATGTGGAATACCCATAATATGAGTAATAGTAAGATTGTGAGGCCATTTGAGAGTTCTGACAGCTGATTTGACTCCTCAAAGCCAAATTCTTGCTGTTGAGTTGTTCTAGTGTTGTGTCATGCTTTTGTGAATGAGTCGTCTACTCTTGGATCATTTTCTTTAGAGCTTCTACTTCTATCGTTAGGACTTCTATCTGCTAGTTGGCTTGAGAAGTAGCCTTATTCTCTTTAATCAGAGCGTCTAAAATGTGCTGATTGTCCTCCATTTGCGATTGAGCTAAAGATCCTGGAGTTGATGACCTAAAGGCCCCACGGTGGGCACCAAACTGTAGACGGTGGTTCTACTATCAAATGTTAAAATTCTAGATTAGGTTGTTAAAGTTCTGTTCAAGGAACTTAGGCCCTTAAATCACCGTTGAACAGACTTATTAGCTCAAGTTAACGTGCAAGATTAGAGTAAAATGAACAAAATAATACTGTAACAAGAATAACACGTGAGATTTATAGTGGTTCACTCTATTAATGAAGAGCTACATCCACTGTAATGTACTAATATTCTGGGTAAAATTACAATAGAGTAGGAGAAGATGAGAAAGCAAATAGGCAGACATTCTGCATCTATTTTTTGTATATCGTACAAATGAACAACCATCCCCTTATATAGAGGATGAAGAAAAATCGTGGCTCCCAACCTTCTGGCAGAGTGGGACAATGCACTGTAAGTAACTACAATAGCAGGACACATGTTGATTGGTGATAGGTTGCAAGAATCATGCCTCCCCCACATTTCAATCCATGACTAGACGTGTTATAACCGTCAATTCTTGCTAATAACCGTCAACTAGTGGCAATTGATCTAGTCGAATGAAGACAAAAATGAGTACAAATTATCCTGAGCGGACAAGAAAACCGAACGCCTCCAACTACGCAGGTAATCAAACCAATTGAACAAAACGAATCGTCAATTCAATTGGACTTCGGTCAGTTGATTCTATTCGATCCATTCGATTAGTTTCAGCATTGAGCCGCCTGTGCTTGTCAGCAATTTGGGCCTGACTAAATTACATCCCAACAATAAGCATATTTGGACTTTGCATAATATAAAATGCATTTTGTTGAAAATGTTTTGTGAGATTTCATTTCTGTACTTCTTGAGCGAAAACTCACCATATTTGTTCATGTTGCATGAAACATCGAGTAAGGAATCCTAATTGATGGACTAGCTAGTCAACACATAAAAACGGAAGCAGGATCTAAATACTGTCATGTATATTTAAGAATTTGATAAACAAGAAATCTTTTTGAGAACTAAAAATGGATTAAAAACTACAATGTATTATGTTGCTTGCTACTATGTTTCTACTATACTAAATTATGATTAGATGCTATAGATTTTGAATTGTTTAAATTTCTATTATTTCATACATAGTTAGTTTGACTACAAAATAGGTAAGCAAGTTTGATTTTAAGGGTAAGCCCATTGAAAAATTTACCATTGGTATTAAGTTTCGAGAAAATTATATTTTATGCCACACTTTAAAAAATTGTTTATTCAACCACACTATCACTTACATTGTTTGTTTAAGTTGTGTCATACTTAAACATATATGGTATTTATAAAAAAATAAGTTCCAAAATATAGCATTTATAAAAATTTTCCACAAGTTTATTATTTGTTTTCCATTATTATAATTTTAGAACATCTTTATGATCTTAATGCAATAAGTTTAAGTCTATTTCATAGTTGTAGTTTTAAAAATACATCTTTAGGGTTTTAGAGACTAGTTTACTATTAAAGTCAAATAATCAAGTTTTAAGCATGTTAAATAACGATTTAAAAAGTCGGTCTGTTACGTTTAAACATTTTAAGTCTCAAGTGGTGTTGCTATTTAAATCCATTGATGGCAACATTGAAACTGTCAACACGGAGATAAAGTTTCAATGGAGAAGTTGCATTGATGTTGTCTATGAGATATCAACGCGAGGTTAATGTGACGGGATTAACTTTAAATTGCTAGTATCAACCTTAAATCTTCGAGGCTAACATGAAGGAAAGGAGAAAAAAAATAAACAAACCTTACATCTAGTGCTTGCTTGTAGTCTTTCATACTTCAAGCTAAAAACAGTATAACACGACTATGACCACGACCATGACCATCTAGTTATAGCATGATATATCGATTTATTCTAGTGTTACATAAGTTATTATAAAATATTTATGAAAGTGGGACCCACCTGCCAGGTGTAAGGTCACGTGGCAGAAAGACTCGGGGGTGGGGGGGGGAGGGGGGGGTTTGTGCAGGGGGTGATACAACAACGCCCCCCTTTCTTATCCTGTGCTCCACGGCTCCACCAAAGGCACCAACTTTCCTCTTCTTTACAGAAACCTCATTGTCTTTCTTTTTAACCCCCAACAAGCACACAATTTCCCCCAATTTCATTCACAACAACAAAAATAAAAATAAAAAAGTTCTAAGGGGAAAATCCAAATCCCTTTTCTTCTGGTGTTTTCGATTTCTGTTTGGATTCCGGGAAAAAAAAATGGCGAAGAAACGGAAATCGGACGCCACGCGACTTGACGAAGTCGATCGGACCATGTACACCACCTTCTGCAGCGCGGCCAACTCTCTCTCGCAGCTCTACACCCAGGCCATGAACCACCAGCGCCTCTCCTTCCAAGCCGGCGAGCGTCACAGCCTGGTTCGACTCTTTCCGCGTTCCTTTTGCGGCCTTTCTGTTGTTTTTTCCGTTGTTTGGTTTGTTTGTTCGATCCGATGTTGTTTCTGTGGAGGATTTCTTTCTTTTTTTTTTTCTTACCTCGCTGATGTTGTGTGGTAGGGTTTAGGTGTCGTGTTTTTTGTCTGTCTTGTGTTTGGCTGCTGAGAAAATGGGAAGGAAATGGTTTATTTTGGCTGCGATTTAGGACCGATGAACTTGCGAATTGAAGCTCGAGGCTTTTTCTTATTGTTAAGCAAAAAAAAAAAAAAAAAAAAAAAAAAAAAAGTGCCTTTTTTCGGTTACGTTTATATGTTTGATTTTATGGATGATCTGAAGAGGAATTTGGTTTACAAATATAAAAATAGCTCTGACTGCAACATGTTCGATTAATGATTGTGTTTTTTTTTTTCCCCCTTCTTCTGTCTGGTTGTTGATGGAGAAGAAACAACATGAATTCTGTCTGTGTTTTAGATGGATTCATGAATTGTGCTCATACACATATGGAGGCGTTCTGTTTTTTTAAAAGGCTCTTTTTTAATTTTGTTTCCTTTCGGGAGAGAGGGTAAGGAGTGTAGTATGTGCCATGTTGCTTAGGCTAGGGATTTTTTTTTTTTTTTTTCAATTCTGCATGTAAAAAGAAAAGAGTGACCTATTTACTCAAAAAGGGTTCATAACTAGAATAAATTTGTTAAATTTAGTACATTTTGTAGGGCATAGAGACTTCTGACTCTTTTGCGTGTCTTATTGTACGACAATATACTACTACATCAAGGCACAAAGAAAATTAGATGGGAGAGTTTTGGAAGTCACCGTGTTGATATGAAAGCTTATGTGGCTGTTGTATTTAGTGCCTAGAACCCTCAATTGTTTATGATGTTTTGAATATTTGTAGGCATTGTTGTTATTATTATTATCCAAGTCAAGCATGTTGATTTCAAAGTGAAAAAAATACTTCTTGATATTTGTGACTTGTGATGTATGACATGTTATCGCTTTGGACCATGAAGCCAAGCTGTGTTTTTTCTTTTCCTAGGAGCCTACATCATTTGGGAACTTAATATCCTATGCCATTATCCTTGAATTCCTTTTTTATGGTAATATTGATTGAATTATGTGGATCAATGTTCAAAATGAAAACACTAACTATGCATTCAAGATATCTATATGCTAAATGACTGCTTATCTTTTTATCGCCTTTGTGTCTTTCTAGATCATGCATACTAGGCATCTGGGTACAAGGATGAAATAATTTTGAGGACAAAGAGTGGTTCTATTAACCATACCTTAAACATCCATTCTTGATTTGCTTAGCGGCAGCTGTACATCTGTCCTCTCTTATAAGCTTGGTAGTATT
This sequence comes from Artocarpus hirsutus, assembly GCA_946598075.1. NCBI lineage: Eukaryota > Viridiplantae > Streptophyta > Magnoliopsida > Rosales > Moraceae > Artocarpus > Artocarpus hirsutus. The sequence continues at coordinate 7,584 of CAMOHE010035048.1, read as the reverse complement.
TCACACAAGCAAATTCCTCTGCTGTGTGTGTATATCATTTTGACCCATGTCTTATTTGTGGTATAACTTGTCACTCATGAATTCATTTCACTCTTCTATGTGCCTGATTTTATGTTATCTTATGATCAAAAACTACAGTATCCTTGCTTCATGTGTCTGGAAATAGTTCCCTAATTTTTCCACAATATTGTCTTTGGTACTAAGTAATAAGAGAGCCATTCCTCTTGGATTTACCCAAGGAGTTTGTTCAGGTAAATTGTAAATTTATGCTTGTAATGTGTATTAAGAATTTTAAACAGCAGGTCCAACAATTACCCTACTATTGTCGTTTACTTTATTATCATCAGTTTATCACCATTCTGCTACATGCCACTGTCCCTCGGAATCATCGTATTCCTTTCTAACTCCCTAATTTCCTCTTGGCTGTCAAGCAGGAGAAACTTTATCAGTGGATTGTAAGGCAGCAAGAGGAAGGATCAAGAGTGACAACTGTAGATATAATTGCTTACTTACAGGTATTTTTTTTCTTTTTTCTTTTTTTGCTGAATTATTTATTGCTATCTTTGTTTTGTTTATACATGCATAATGTCATGACCATTTTTAAGAGGCAGTTGCTAGCTAATTATATTTATGATACATAGTTTCTTCATGGTAATCTATTTTCCACCGGAAGAAGATATCTTTTGGTCCTGATGTCATTGATCGTTGGCACAAATTCGTTCTAACAAGGCCACTGTTGCATGCCACATGTGGCTCATGTTTTGTATATCTTATGGACTCAAAAATGAGACATAGAAAGGAAAAAAGAAATTGTGCATATAATTTTTATAATGGATTGTTCTTCCCCATATTCCACAAGCTAAAAATCCTGATTTTCTGCTTTGGTCCAAGTAAATGTGGTAGGTTTGTTAAAACTAATACTCTGACATCTGAAGATGGTAAATTTTTCAATCCTATTTGACTTGCAGCTTTTTCAGTGGATGAGAAGTCTTGTGTCTATTACCCAAAACCTGACCAAAGACTGCCACTAACTTCGCCCTCTCCACTCTCTCTAACCTCTTTCCCACCGTAATACGAGTGCACAAAATCACTCTCAAAGGTTTTGAAGGACTTTCTTTGGTTTATCCTGAGATTAGCTTGCCATGTGAAAGGAGTTAATATATTTATAGTTGTACTTGTAGGATGAATTTGTTTTATCTATCCTTAAGTGGAGAACATTAGCGTGACAGTTAGTAGCTGGTCTTGTCGTTGTGTTTCAAACAATTTGGGATTTTTTTTTTTTTAATAATTATTTGGCTTGGAAGGTTATTGGGGATATTCTCCTTGCAGTTGAAGTCGGGAGAAAGATTCAATTTGCATTGCAATGTAAAACACCTCACTATTGTTTTGTTTTGTTTTTTCTCCTGTTTTTTTTGGGCAGAATGAGCTTGATTATGGTTCTGAGGAGCCTCCGATGTCTCCCAGGACACTGCTTCAGCAACAGCACTTGCAAACCGCAATGCACTCGGCCAATTTAGGACCAACCATTCCAGCTGCTCCGGCTACAGCTGGGCAGGGAGTTCGGTGGGGACACTCTGATCAACAGCCTAAGAATTCAGTGTTCTCAAATGCCCTTTCCAGCCCTGTTCGTCGAAGTCTTCAATCCTATCACCTTGCTGTACAGGGAAGTTGTCATTTAGGTAATTTCACGCCTCATGGCGATGGGCCTCGTGGTAATAACGAGATGAACAGTTATAATCACCAAATCAGGGATACCAATCCGTCTGTGTCTAATGATTCCTTGGACATGCACGCAGATAGTCCCGACCATGGCTTTCCTTGTTGAAATCACCTATCTGTAAGAAAGAAAAAAGGTTGTTTGAGATAGAAAATGGTGTTTGATTTTATGAAATTTATGATTGTTATTAGAAGTGTTGAATTTATAGTAAATTTGAACACAATGTCAATGCTAACTAGTCATTTCTGAAAGGTTGCTGGTGCTTTGTTGTGATTCTCTTTCCTTCTTCCAAACAGAACGGAGAAGCAGAATACTAGTTGCTTAAAAAAATGGTCCGTTGATTTCTGAAAAGGAATAAAAGAAAAGGTTAATTATTTAGTGAATATTAAATTAGTATTGTGAACGATTTGTGCAACTCCTTTCTACGATGTAAAACCCAACTACATTTCCGTTTTTATGTTTTATTTCTTACAAGTAGAGCAATTTAGGCTAATGTAAAATGCCTAGTGTGCGCGTCTAATTATGCATCTTATGCTAAGTTTTTGTTTTCCTTTCAATACAGATCACAATAGATAATTTGATTTCATGGAAGTGTCGTTTTCTTCTTTCTTTCTTTTTGTTTCTTGATTCTTCATTTATTTGATTTTCTTCAAAGGACATGTTACTTGAAGAGGGTGAATTTCAAAAATTCTCTCAGAAATTGTCTTCAAGTTCTGAAATTTAAACTATGACGTTGTTTTTCCATAAATTTTTTAATGGGAGGAGGCACAAATCATATTTTGGGAATAAATGTGAGGGTTATTCCTCTAAAAATTCTCTCAGAAATTGTCTTCAAGTTCTGAAATTAAGCTATGATATTGTTTTTCCATAAATTTCTTAATGGGAGGAGGCACATATCATATTGTGGGAATAAATGTTAGGGTTATTCTCGTTTTAGTTTTCAAATTTTATGTTAAATTTCACTTTCGTGTCTGATATTTTAAACATCCTCCTAAGGTACAAGATTTATTAAATTGTCTTAAATTAGGTTTCTTTGATATCATTTTGGTTTTTTTTTTTAACTAAAAAACAACTTTTTTATTTTTTTTAAAACAAAAAAACATGTTGGGTAACTTTTATTTTTTGTTTCTAAAAACAAAATGAAAATTATGTTTGGAAACGATAATTTTAATATATATATACTTTTAAACAAGAAAAAAAATATTGTTGACCCGGGGTCATAGATATAGTCAGAATGAAAGATCAGACTCATCGTCGAGGTCAAGGTCGATATTGTCGACAAGGTTGGGTTTCAAGATTGAGGTTGGGTTGGGTTATGGGACAGGGGTTGGGGTTTGGCTTCGAGACTGGTGTAGGTTTTGCGACCTGGGTTGATGTTGATGTTGGTGTCGAGTTTTAGGATGGAGGTTACGGTCGGATTCCAAGACCTAAGTTGGGAATGGGTTCGAGGACTTGGGTAGAGTTTTAAGATTAGGGTTTGGGTCGGGTTGGGGTCAGTTTCAAGACCAGGATTAGGGTTAGGTTTTGAGACTAAGGTGGTTGGGGTCGGGTACAAAGACTAGGGTTGGAGTCAGGTTTCGAGACTAGGGTCAGGGTTGGGGCCAGAGTCGGGTTTCGGGTCAAGGTTTGGGTCGAGTTTTCAAGACCGAGGTTGGGGTTGGCTGAGGTCGAGGTTGGGTTTTAGGACTAGGGTTGGTCAAGTTCTAGGACTTGGGTAGGTGTTGGGGTCAGATCCGCAACCCTTATATCGGAAGTAAGACCCCAACCTCGGTCTCGGAACTCGAATTTGACCTCGGCCCAAAAACATGATCCCGACCTTGACCCCGACCCTAGTCTTGAAACTAACCTTAACCCTAACCCCTGTCCTAAAGCCCAAGCCTAACCCTGATGGTGAGTTTGTCCCAACCCCGACGACAAGGTCGCCTCATAGACAGGACCCTAATGGTGAGTTCCACCTGACCTTGATGGCATGTTTGGCTTACTTTGTTGACCTAATGGCGAGTTCGATTTGTTGGTTTAGCCAACCAACCCATCCCCAGCATCCTTGACCAAACAACGAACTTGATTCAGTGGCTTGACCTTAACAACATGTCTAGCTAGTTGTCTCGATCTTGCGGTGAGTCCGGTCCACTAGTCTGATCCCGACAAGTTCAACTTATTGTCCTGACTATGGCAGCATGCTCGGCTCATTGGCCGGATCTTGATGACTAGTCCATACTCCAATGCTAGCCCCATCTTGTTAGTGAGATTTGCCCGACCTTGACGGTGTGTTTGGCTCGCTGTTTCAACCTCAACAATGAGTTTCGTCTACTGGCTCCATCTTGGTGGTAATCTTGGCTTATTGGACCATCCTAATTTTTTAGCAATCTTTTTAAACACATGGTTGGCCCCAACCTAAGATATTTGTTTAAAAAATGGAAATAAGAAATTTTTGTTTCCATAATTAAAAAAATGAAAGCAATTTAAAAACAAAAACAAAAACTATATTATTCAACGTCATTTAAAAAAATCACTTTTAGTATACAAAAAAACTATTTAAATAAACGATACCAAACTGTCCCTTAGTCGTTTTGTCTATCTAATTGTTAAAATCTCGACAAAAAAACATGACGACCACATATAGTTGAATAATTTTGTAATTTAATATGTTAAGGTACAAAGACTAAAATAAGTTTAGCTCTATAAATAATTTATTCGAATTCGGACCAAAAGACTAAATTTGAGACAAATTGGTAATTCGATTACTTGTTTTGGAACTTTTAAAAGTCCAAGACTAGAATGAAAACTTAAATTGTAATTCGAATGAATGTAACAAAAAAAAAATGTTTGAATTTGGACAATATAAATTAGGAGAAGTCTATAATGGAGAATAATCAAAGGGTTGTGTTTGTCGTCAAATTTAGATGAATGGTAAAAAAAAAGACAAAGCACCAAATGAAAATAAACCCGTCCACATATGATTTGTATGCAAGAATTATTTCAAATAAAAAAACCAAATTTGAGATTGAATTGGTTTTTCTATCCTGCAAACTCCTCCACCATTTCCTACGAACCCACCACCCCTGGCTGCATCACTCCCCCATGACGGCGATTACCTTTTCCCCATTGTGTGATCTTTCCATGGCTGTGAACGCCTCTGCCTTGCCAAAGCTAATAACATCAAATGCTTGGGGTTTAAATCCATTCGGCTATCAATTTGGATACAATGGTTGTTCCTCCGCGGACCATTTATAAATGGAAGCATCATTTTTTTTTTTTTTTGGAGATATTTATGTTGTATGTCACATTTTTTTTATATGGATTGATTTGTGCCATAACCAAAAAAACTATATAATAAAATACTACTCATAAAAATAACAATCAAGTTAAAAAAGACTAATATGTCCTTAATATATGCATCCATGTAACTGTGCTTTACTTCAAGTATTTACATCAACATTTTCCAACTGGAGTGCACAATAATATATATTATGGTTTAGTTTAACCTTTTGTAATTTGTATTTCCAAAAACTTGTTTAATTCTAGAACTCACTAATTTGTTTCGTATCTCTTAATAAAATTCTGGGAATTACGTAAATGTTGTTGTCTTTTTTTTTTCAAACGAATCTTTTTATTCAGCTAAGTAAAAAGCATAAAAAGAAAATGAAACCATCAATCTCAACGGAATGGACATTATGAGCTTGGTCCTCAAATTTTTTATGAAATCTAATTTCTCTTTGAGGGTATATTTGTTGGAAAACAAGTACGTAGCATAATTTTAAATTTTTAAATCAAAGTATTTTTCAAAACATAAGTTAGACATGCTATATAATAAATTATGACAGATCGTACTAACCTTTTGTATATTGAAGTAGGCTTGAATCTGTGTTTCAAGAACGTTCCAGAAGAGCCTCAACCAACTAATCTTCTTTGCTATTCTCTATCCACGATCGGAGTATGGATGGTCACATGTCATACAGCTCTTCCTCCAATAACTCTCCTTCTAACCAGTTGAGAAGACCTAGAGCTAAAGTTCGTGATGTTAAACAATAGCTCTCAAGGAGTTTTAGAGTTTCTCAGATGAGAGTATTCACTCCATGCTTCTTAACTGATCTAAATAGCTGAGAAAACTCACCCCCTATTTATAATGGTCGAATTTGGGCTTAGTCCCTATTAGATAAGGCATCAAAATTTGAATCTGGATCAACGTTTGATGAAAAAACGCATCTAAAACATGTATACAGGTTATTGTAGGATCGGCAAGCCAAACTAGGAGATCTGACAGGCCGAACTAACGTGTTGGCCTACCAAACTTGCTATAATTTAATTCCTGAGAGTATCTTATTTTACACCTGAAATAGTAGATAGAGCCTCAATTTTAATTCAAATAACCCAATAAAAAAGTTATATAATCAAAATAGTTATATCTGGATAATCTTATAGAAAATAAAATATTATACAAATAATTCAACATGTTTATTATGAATCAAATTACAAAATTAATTCAACTGATAAACTAACAAGAATTATTAAATATGATCTTTATTAAATTTTAACCAATCTAATAATTTAACAAAATCACCAATATGTAAGAAAAACATGCCGTAACGTTATAGGATTTATTATGATTTAGCAAAGGGGACCCAATGGACATATATAGTTCAAGCTCCTATAATTATAAAATACAATATCTGTCACGCCCTGGAGTACGGGAGGTGACGTGGTGGTTTAATTAAATCAATTAAGTGAAAATTTGGTTAAAAATAGGGTTTTAGAACGAAATTTATAAATAAAAAGGTGATAATTTTAAAATCGTTCGAATAGAAAAGTTAAAGAAATAAATAAATCATCATAATGATTAAACAAATAGAAATAACATTAAAATAATTAAATATGGAGTGGAACGCGTATGGGTCCCATTGGCCCACATATTGTGCACACACATATAGTACTGACAATATTATGATACAACCACAGTCCAGAATAAAAGAAAAGTTAAAGTCTTACATGCCTTTAATGGTAAATTAACCTACCAAATACTTCTACTGGTCGTAAGTCCGGTCGGCGGACTCTTCTCCAAACCTATGCTGATATCCACCTAGGGTTAAGATTTTAAAACAATAAAAACATGAGCGAAAGGCTCAGTAGGACTATATTTAAAAATTATTCAACTTTAAAAGAATTTGCATAAATCAAATAAACATATAAAAATAAACTGGAACAATCAACGAATAAATAATTAAATATGAAATTAAATGAAATATAATCTTCCAAAAATAATTCAAATAAATTAATCAAAGAGTACCATTTTTTCCTTTCTTGGGCAAACCATACATGACTCACCACCGTAGTGGCCCAGCTGGGTTTCGGGACCTGCCCCCAAGGTTGTTCACTACACAACCCGATCTCTGATATGGCATCATGCCCTCAATATATATATATATATACATATATCTCTTTGGTTCATAACATCTCTTCTTTACCATATATAAACATTTATATTCATTATAAAGTTCACTATGAACATTTCTCAATCAATCGTTTGTAAAGATATTTAAATAAAATCATTTCCCAATCTGTCATTGAAAACATTTGATAAAAATCCATTTTTGGCCTAAATCATTTTGAAATAGGGCTATCAAAGAAAAGGGGTAGAATTCCTACCTCAATACTCGTACCAGTGTCTCACACCGTAATCCCGGTCCGCTATACGTTAGCTCCGCGGATCCACGCACAAATCCTAAATGCATAGTAACTTAGCTCATTAGTATCTAACCCGAGATTTCCTATAATACTAAATCATCTCATGGTGTCTTAGTGTGCCATTTAGGTTTATAAAATCATCGTACAAAGTTAAAATTTAAATCGGGGTTCAAAACAGTTTAAAA
>CAMOHE010035047.1:13093-24029 GCA_946598075.1 Artocarpus hirsutus | reverse complement strand
ACAGAGGGATGTAATCATTATATTTTTATAAATTTATGTGCAAGAAATATATATTTGAAAACGGAAAGGACAAACTGAAACCACGTGAACCCTTAAATCCCTCTCTTTTTTTTTTTTATGAAAGAATCTCGTACTAACTCGAAAAGCTTACGTGCTTATTTGCTAAAATGAGATTTCTTTTTTTTGTTTTTTGAGGGAAAAAGAGATTCTTTTAACTACACCAACCTGAGCTACTCTTTTTTTTTTTTTTAATTTTGATAAATTAAAATTTTGTTTGACAATTTAGTTAAAACTTAATAATTTATAAGATGTTTGGCAGTAGAACTGTTTTTACTATCATATATGAGAATTTTATATTGTTTATAATTAAAAAAAATGATCCAAATCATAACTTGTCAAATATTGTGTTAACCATTGTGTATAAAACTCTTATATATTATAATATAAAGTAAAAATTTATTACAATATAAACTAATAGTATTTTAATTTCAACTCATAGTTGTAACTAATGTTTTCTAAACACCCTAAAAATTTTATATTAAGCTATTGAACTGGGATCCCTCACCTAACAAAAAAATCGTAAAAAAGAATTTATCCCTAAAACTTCGCGAACTTAAAGAGCCATTGAGATAGAACTTGGAAATTCCAACAACCAATCACAATCGAAAGTGACATGAACGCGCCTTTATAACTGGGCGCATGTTGAAGCATCCCCAAATCCCAACCACATCTCCGATCAGTGACCACCGTGATTCCATCTCGGAATTCCAATTCACCGGTTGATACCCCAACTCCTTTTACCCTTTGTGCAACCCCACGCCATCACACACACCGTAAAGTACTATATCGTTGCTCCCGAAGCACAGCTGTAGAAGTTCTACACAGGGGATTTTTAAAGATCCCCCAATCCTCGTTTGTCGACTTGGGAAACGTCAACGACTCGGACCGAGTCAGAGAACTGACCCACCCATTTTTTAGCACGAGAGAGAGAGAGAGAATGAGAGAGAGAGAGAGAGAGAGAGAGAGAGAGTCTCAGAGAATCTCGATACTGTGACACTCTCATTGTCTTCGCGAGTCAATCTAGGACAGTAATTATCTGGGGCAACCTAGGACAGTAATTATCTGGGCAATAAATCTCTCTTCCTCTCTCGGCTCATTCTCCTCAGATTTCCAGCGCTGAAAATGAGCTCAGTCGTGCAGGTTTCATCCATCTCTTTGATCAGAATTTTTGTTGTTGCTCTGTTTTGGATTGTTTCAATTCGTTTTGTGAAATTGAAATTGAAACCAAAACCGAGATTTGTTTGTTGGTTGTCAGGGTTTCACCAAGTCGCTTGCCGTGACCGTTCTCTCGGAGATCGGCGACAAGACCTTCTTCGCCGCCGCGGTTAGTGTTTTGCTGTAAATTTTGCTTCTTTCGAGTGAAAATCGTGATACTTTCGAAGTTCTCGATTATGATATTATAATTTGTTGACAACTCAAGCTTTAAAAAATAAAAAATGAATGAAAATTTGACCTTGTTACGGCGATATTTTCTCCAGTTATAATCTAATTTTTTTATCATATTTATTTTTTCGAGCATTGAGGATTTTGAGATCTTTATGAAAATATTTGTCATTTAAATAGAAAAGGATTTTTTTTTTTGGTTGTATGGCTTTTTAAATGAGAAAGTTCTTTGCTTGTTGCGTTATTTGCTTTACTTTCTCCCTTTTTTTTTTCTTTTTTTCTTTTTTCTTCAAATGGTCATACTTTATGCATTTTTCTGAATTCTCTTTTAATGGAGGCCTGTAAATGAAAATCAGTATCCAACTTCGTTTTTCTTATCTACATAATGATATTCTATTCCTATTTGTTTTCCTGAAATTGTGATGCTTGTTTGAAGATCCTAGCCATGCGCCACCCGCGGAGACTTGTGTTGTCTGGCTGCCTTGCAAGTTTAATTGTGAGTTTGCTATTTCAGTTATATTTTCTAGACAAAATAAAAACGAGAATCTCTCTTATTCCGACTTCTGATGTCTCGCTCACTTGGAACATTTGCCTTCTAGGTCATGACTATTCTTTCTGCTGTTGTTGGCTGGGCAGCTCCTAATCTGGTAAGCATTTTGTGGTTATCTGGAATGTAGTTGATAACACGCGTGTTATAGATATTTGCTTCTCGGACACTAACATGTAGAACACACACGTGTGCGCGCACAATGACATTTAGAGTTTTTATACAGTTGGATCCAATCTTAGACATTATTTGCAGCATTTTGTCAACTGTTCGAAGCTATTAGCTTTCTTGTTTTGGAATTTGATCCATGGTCTTAAATGATGCAGATCTCACGGAAGCTGACTCATCACGTGACAACATTGTTGTTCTTTGGGTTTGGGTTATGGTCTTTATGGGATGCCTTCACTGGGGAAGGGTAATAATTGGTTTTTATGTGTATTCTCTTGTTTGTTTTAATTTTAACATATGACTCTGAAATCCTGTCCAAAATGTTTAAATTATTCTTTAACTGGAATCCAATCCTGGCTCACTTAACAGAGAGGCTGAAGAATTGGCAGAAGTTGAAGCAAAATTGGTTGGTTTTTCAATCTTATCGATTGTTAGATTTGTCTTTATTCCTTCTTGAACTCATCTCTCTGGTGTCAATTACTGGCTTCTAATGTTTTTTTTCCCCTGATAATTTATAGGATGCTGATTTTAAGGCCAACACAGGAACCACTAAGACTGATCATAAGGTATTTGACAAACTTAATGTTATTTGCATTCTGTGGTCACACGTTATTGCCTTTCTTCTGCGGGATTCTCTCTCAATTATTAGGTTTTAGATTTCTGAGAACTTGGGTTTTCCAGTTGTGTGCCCATGTTGAGCCTTAGAACATATTTTCATCAAGTGTGGTGGCCACTCAGTAAATTATGTTAAATATGGCATGCTGTGCATGTTTTCACTAGATACTCCATGCTAAATGTTTCAATATTATTTGCCAAAATAATTTTGTGTACGTGTATTTATGATATTTTATGGTCTTCCCAGGATGTTGACGAAATTAAAAAGCAGAAACAGCCGTTCCTCGCTCTATTCTTTTCACCTATTTTTTTGAAGGTTGTACTTTCTATAGACTACAGAGTTCAATGCTGATTATGTCCGACAAACATCTCATTGCTTCTACTGTGCTCTTTTGACAGGCATTTTCAATTACTTTTTTTGGAGAATGGGGTGACAGGAGCCAGGTAAATTTTACACCCCACTAGTGCATAAGTTGTTTCATTTAACTATTAGCACTGAAGAGAACTTTATTTTTCAGCTAGCTACCATCGGTTTAGCCGCAGATGAGAACCCAGTTGGTGTGGTTCTCGGTGGGATTATGTAAGTATGCTTTTCAATCTAACAATTTATATATCAGAATGCGTGGAATAGCATCATATATCATCAGTTGATGCAGTGAAAATAACAAAATTTATTCCTCTGTTATATCACCTATCTGTTTTGCCTTCATGTGTTTATAAATAGAGACGTTAAAAATTAAGTTGTTCCCAATGAGTCTGGGATCAAACAAGTTAAAACTTGAAACCTACCATGCTCAGCAGCACCTCTCTTGTGTGTGTATACAAATGGCTTTGCGCAGCATGTTTTTGTGCTTTTTAGAGATTTGGGAGTTGAAGCCTGAATCTTTTCTGCATCAAATTATTTTTTTGTGCTTCTTACTGATTGAAATTCCATTTTTTCAGAGGACAAGCGTTGTGTACTGTTGCAGCTGTCCTTGGTGGAAAGAACTTGGCATCACAGATATCTGAGAGAATTGTAAGCGCTCACACTCTCGTTTGTTTTTTCTTCGTCCTTCTTCCTTTTTCTTGCTGATATAGAGATGATATAGGTATGCTGTTGAGCAGTTTGTAATCCTGAAGAATTCTTCTGTTGTAGGTTGCTCTATCAGGTGGAGTTCTTTTCATTGCTTTTGGAGTACAATCGTTCCTATCAACAGTTGAGTCATGATATCAGTGGTTAGTATTCTGCTCTTGATATTTTTACATGAAAGAAGGGTTCTTTATGTGAAGTTCTTGCCTTAGCATTATTGGAAGATCTTTACTGTTTTATTAGTTAGTAGAAGACGCTACCTTTACAAACCCCGCTCGAATATTTCAGAGTTATTCCATTGAATTTCCCCTCACCATGTAGGACATTCATTTAAAAGGTATTTAGTACCTGCGGATTTCAAGTTAATAAAGGAAAATTTGTTCAGACTCGTCAGTTTCAAGCAACTCTCTCGCATTCTCTTTGATGCGCCTCCACCGCCCACCCACATACAAGCACAATCTCAAAATTGCCTTCCAAGAGAAGAATATGAAAATTTTAGTTTAGGAAAGTTTAGAGTCTATTAATTTCATGATATTTCTATTTAGCAAACCATGGCTGGATTTCCAAACTGCTAGCTTTATGCACGCACACATGCATTTTGTTGATGCTGTCTGCTAATTATGGATTAACATCTGCCTTTTTTCAACTGTTTGCATCCAGGGATCAACGGATGGTTTGATGAACTAAAGAAAATGCACCAAAAAGACATTGTTAGGGTTTATTTATTATTTACTGGAACGAGAGCGAGCTTCGAAAACAAGTGAAATGATCTTATGCTTACATGAACAAAGCTGTACTTTATTGCTGGCAACCCAGGGAATCACTAATCAGATTTTGCTTTTGCCACTTTGATCCTTCTTGTCTGCTGGGATTCCAATAATTGGCTAAAGCAATAATATACTTTAGACTAGAATTTTGATGCATTTTTGTCTGCTCCCGTCCACCCTTTTCTATGTTCTCGTTATGTTTCATATTTAGGAAACATATTTATGGAACCTTTTTACGATATTATTGCTTTTTTACTTGTCAAACAAATAGCGCTAATACTTTTTAAACATCTTTTGGAGGCGCTTCTTACTAGCCTTTTGTCACCTTGTGGTCAAAATTTGCTCAAAACTTACGACCGTTTAAAGAAAACCAACTTTGAGAATGGACATGCGATAGCGAAATATTATGTGTTGCTTTTTAGCGCATGAAAAAGGGTCTTATTTAGTTGTAATACCGTCTTTAAGTCAGAGACTTCTCTATCGGAGGTACATAATTTTAAACTGTAAGATTTTTACCGAGTTATGTTAAATTGCCTTCCTTTGTTACTATGATGCAACAGTAATTTTGATCTACTTGTCAAAATTGTGTTAGGTTTTTCACTGTCCTAGCCAAGCGAACTCACTTTAATCCAATAGTCATATGGATTGTGCAAACTCAAAATAGTCTTGGAAAGTACTAAAGAACTCCATATGGCCACCTATATATATGTATATATATTTTTGCTGATAGAAGTGAAAAAACAAAAGAACAAAAAGATATCTTTTGGCTGGCGTGCCCATATAGGGTTCCCATTCTACTTGGATAGTCGGCCTACAGGCATTAAATATCTGTATGTGCTTGTGCAGACTAGACCAATGGAAGAGATTTGAAAGCATTAGAAGCTAAGTTAGAAATTAAACTTTTAATTGTTACAATATAAAGCTCTCATATGTTATAATATTAAAAAAAAATAAGTTACAATGTTCAAAGAAAATAAGTTATAGTGTAAAGCTTCACATGCTATACTCAGAAAGCAGGCCACCTTAAACATTGTTGTTTTTCCATCAAATTTCATGCTTTATATGCGTTCATTTTTTAGTGAAACAACATATAAAATCCAATGAAAATGAGGAGAAATGCAGTCCAAGCACTATTCAGTTTAGCAGGATTGTCATCTTAGAAAGAGAAGACTGCACTCTAAACTACAGAACTAAGTCACTTTTATTAATAACTCCTCCATCCCCCGTCTTAATTTGACTATAGGATGACAAACAGTCAATACGGATATGTTCATTTTGAGTCTATATACAGGCGTCTAAATCTTATAGTGGTAACGTGTCTTCGAAGCAAAAGGGGTTTTCTTCCCAGGCCTTGTCATTAGCAGCCACCACTAGCAGGCTCGATCGAACTGAGAAGTCCATTGCCCCGCAGTTGCATGCAGTGTTCTTCGGCATCGGCCTGATCGCATATGATCACTACTGACAAGCCATTGTAGTGTGCCTCTTGCATAATATTCACAGCGTTGTCAAGAGTCATTCCAGGGATAACCTTCATCAGTACTTGGACGACGTATTCCCGTTTGTTGAAGTTGTCATTGTGCAGTATCACACGATAAGGCGGTGCTGTTTTCCTTGATTTCCTGCAACAATTTGAAGAAACACCAAGGATAGCTTTTAATTAACAATTAGAGGAAAAAAAAAAAAAAAAAAAAAACCCCTTTTAAGAATATTAGCAATGCCAATCATAATTTTTCTTCACACGAGCCTCTTCTATTTGTTCTAAAGTACACCTTTATTCCACGAAAAATGAAATAATAAAAAATCTAAAAAGGTTTCCCAACCAAATGACAATGTTGTTCAGATTTACAGAATATCAATATTTTAACAATTCCAGTTAGAGAAACATATTAGTTGTGGCCTCTATATGGTTACATTGAATAATACCAAAGTACTAACAAGGACGCATAATTTAGCGTAATGGCTACAATATGGTAATTTTATTTAATAAAGTGGAAATAGTACAATTACTTGGGAGAGAAAAACTTTTCTCAAGCAACTCCCACTGCTCTTTTACACAAAGAATGGTCACACTTTCTTATTGAGAATTTCAATTTTTGTTAATGAAATACTCGATTGATCAAATTCACATGACTGGAAAGATTTTCAACAATTGATCAAGCTAAAGTTCAGAATGAAACCTAAAAAGAAAGGACTATAAATATAAACTTGAAATTTTGAATCTGTACCTCACATCGAACTCTGATTCACGGCCAGGAGTAGTTTTCTCTATAACTGGTCTCTCCAGCACACCTCCTCCTTTACCTGGTCCCGTCACCAATACGGAAATGGGAATGCCAAGACTCGGACATGCTCCTTTACAAAGAGACTGTTTATCCCCTATTCCACAGGTTTTATCAGATTATTGTCACCAATGTGAATCATGAAGCACCAATTTCAAAGGTCCTTTCATGCATAACACTCATTAACAAGTAAACAAAACAGTTGAACAAAGGACAAATTGAGTAATCAGAAGGAGCCATCAAAATATTATGACACGGCTTATAAACGAATGTACATGAAAGATTAAAGCTTAAATAAAACTTATGAAAAAGCATTCAAAGAAATAGACAATCTGCAGAGTATGGACTGCAAAATACTTTTTTAAGAATTGACCCAAAAATGAAGTATGTAAATTATAACTTAAAACATATACCCACAGCTTAGTAGTTAAAAATTCTGAATATAAAATAATCTTCTACACAATTACTGTTGGTATTATTAGAGAACAGAGAACCTATATTGGCTCACCTCCAATTAGCTCAAGTTTTTCACGAGAATCGGTAAGTCTAAAATTGTATTAGCGCAATTAGTCGTTACAATAACTAATTTTCCATTAAGGTTTTTGGAGAATTGATAATCCGGCAAACTTGGAACTGGACAATACATGAGAACCAATAATGCTCTGACCTTCCTTGGTAATTCACAAAAACCCAAACACGGTTTTACGGGATAGCATCAGATTGTGAAAAATTATGTCGTACTCTGGTGAACCCATCTCCTGATTTATATTTACAAACACGTTAACATCAAAGACGATTCTTTCTTTCTACAACATTAACAAAGCTCTATTTATCACCATAACAAGGACAACAAAGCCAAAGCAAGATAATTTCTTGACCCCATTTTTGTGATTTGTCTAAGATTCTACTGTTCGCAGGAAAAATAAAAATAAAAAATCCTTTATTGGGTTGAAGTCATTACAACAAAATTTTCTTCTAATTCGATGATTGAATCTGATAAAATTAACAACAACTGCACCAGTTCAAGACCTTTTTTCTTTATGAAAAAAAAAAAAAAGGAGAACAAAAACTAGAGGGCGAAATCTCTGAACTGAAACAGCTAAATATTAATCCTAAATCTTCATAAAAACAGATAATTTCAGATACCAATAACTTCCGATGTTCAATTAATAAAAGAAATTGCATCAAAAATGAAAGTACAAGATTGAAGAAGAAATACCTGGTTTGGGGTTGAAGACATGGTTGGGAGAGAGAGCTAGTCTCCCACAAATCGCAGTCTCCATGATTGTTTCTTTCAAGTTCTCTCTCTGTGTCTGTGTATTTGTGTTAGATTTTGTGAAGGAAAGATGGGAAATGGGGCAGAGTTTTCCCTGGTGGCCATAATTGTTGCCTAAAACTCGACCAAAAAAATAAAATAAAATAAAAGAATCCCGGAAATGAAAAAAAACTGGTGGTTCTTCCCGTAATAAAACGTCGTTTTCCCCAGCTTAAAAGGTAAATACAAAATAGCAAATTTGTGTATTTTTTTCTAACAGAATGAAGATAAATGTCAGGGATTTTTAGAAAATTTAGAAAATAGCAGAAAATCTGAATTTAAGCGATATATAATGTACTTATACTATGATTATGTATGGCTAATGTAGGATTTACTTGGTAAAACAAAGATTTATTTCATGAATAAAATTGATTAATTCAAGATTTATTTCGTAAATTTGATTTTATCCTTGACTAAAATTTGATATATAAAAAAAATCAGATTTTCATGAAGCTCTAAATTATATATATACATAAAGAAATTATCAATATTTTTTAATTTTTTACAATATAATTTTTGATAATCGTATAATTAATAAGCTCACTTTTATCATTACAAATTTTCTTTTAGAAATTTTACTAACAATTGTATTAAATATGTTATTTATTCCTATTATAAAATTTATAACTAAGCTATTAACTACAATTTTCCAAACTTCTTTGCTTTTTGGGCCATGAGCCCTTCTTATATTAAATAAATACCGTGAATTTAAATTAATTTGCAGTTTTAGGAGTTTTTAAAAATATGCTTCATTTTCATTCTTGACACACTTTTAGGCTTGAAAAAACAAAGTGGAAAGACAAAAGCACGCTTACATAGTTTCTGAAAAATATTTTAATGAAGTTTTATATGTTTACCTCCAGAAGTGTTATGAATGGAGGATCTGTTTTTCCTTAAAAATACCATGAATTGTTTTATGATGTTGATATCTTTTAAATGTTCAAAATGCTTTTTGGATATTATTTGACGGTATTTTTTTCTTTCATATCAACTTTTTGTCCAAAAAATACACAAGGAAGGAAATTGAAACATATTTCACAAATATAAAGGACGAGGGATAAATTATGAAGAAATTATAAATAAAAGATATACTTATGTAATTACCTCTTGTAACATAACGGCTTATTTATTCTTTTTGTATGTTGAAGGTGGAGAGTTCTTTCTTCAATAGAGTAAGTCTGGCTGGCAAAGGACATGCAAATTTTTAACTCAATCATGTTGGGAAAAGAGTGGAACATAGTTACACTCAATCTGCCAACCTATGTTGTTCTCGCCTCGTGTCCTTTTCGCACGCCGGGTCGGTTTCCTACTCCATTGGTTCAAGGACATTGCCAAGTCTAGTTACATATTCTATCGTGTTTTTGGTATAGGAACACTGCTGGTTTGTTTGCTATGCGGGTTCGAAATGGTTGGTTCAGAACTTTATAGCTTGAACTGTGAATTTTAAATTATATGGTTTAAACAATGGTTTTGAACTGACATTTGAAACGTTTTTAAAACGAAAATAAAACATCATATCAAGTTCAAAAGGAGAACTAGTATTTAAAAATTATAGTATGTGAAAGAAAAACGAGAATGAAAAATTGTTCAAACCATAAGAACTTGGGGGGCAAAGGGGTTTAAATTTTGAGAGTTTTGATTGTTTTAAACCGTCTATGTGGTTTGAATGACCTATTATTTCATTAAATGCTAGTCTAAACCGTCCTTATGGTTTGAATTACTTTAAACGATTTTGAATCTATGTACTAAACGGCCTAGTAATTGTTGGTTTGTTCATGTTATCAAGCTGTTTTTGCAGCTGAGTTGAGTTGTATCCAAAGGTTTCTGAAGCCCCCTGCCGCAACCGTTTTCAGGCCACCCTTTTATCAGTTCTATCAACATTTGGTAATGCTCACTATTTCTTTCAAAAAAAATTTTCTCCATCATTGCTTTGTTCAACCAAATATACATCCAATTTTTGTCCTAAACATTGGAAATACTTGAAAGAGTGTAAAATTGCAAAGCAGAGGATATTATTGTCCATCACAAACACAAATTCATATCGTAAGAGATGAATTTGTATTGGTTAGAAATTTGAGGTTAGAAATGCATAATTACAGATTGTAATCATCATATAAAATTACAAAACGGAATATACCAAGATAAATTATATTTTTTCCCCTTTAAATTAACGAGAAAATATTAAAACTTTGAAAACAAGAACCAAGCGAGAGCAGCATACAAGTCAGCTAACTAATCACTTCCGAGTCCTCAACAAGAGAAAATAAAGTAAATAAAACCTTGTTAAATTACTCGTCTCCAACAACACTTACGTAGGAAAAAGAGTGTTGTTGACTTGTTAGGCCTAACTGTTACAACTTGAAGCAGAATAAAGTTGGAGCAGATTGTAATCTTTCTACTGAAAATGATTGCTATAGCTTGTTTTTTCAGCAGGACAGGAAAATAATTGCCTCATCCACCATCAAGATAGATAGATTGACTATAGCTCTCTCTCTCTCTATATATATATATATATATATATGGCTAGTGATGTGCCTTAGGCCAATTATATAATGACCACATATTGACTTCATTATATTTGCATTTTATTAATAAAGATGCATTTTTATTATTATTATTATTTTTTGAATAGTTAATTCTGCCTAAGGTCATCAAATATGTGACTTGATAGTAAAACTCTTAGGTGAAAATTGAATTATATTCTTAATTATCCCTAGTCGATCATTATTATTG
>CAMOHE010035047.1:0-13073 GCA_946598075.1 Artocarpus hirsutus | reverse complement strand
ATCATTATATTTTTATAAATTTATGTGCAAGAAATATATATTTGAAAACGGAAAGGACAAACTGAAACCACGTGAACCCTTAAATCCCTCTCTTTTTTTTTTTATGAAAGAATCTCGTACTAACTCGAAAAGCTTACGTGTTTAATTGTTAAAATGAGATTTCTTTTTTTTGTTTTTTTGAGGGAAAAAGAGATTCTTTTAACTACACCAACCTGAGCTACTCTTTTTTTTTTTTTTTAATTTTGATAAATCAAAATTTTGTTTGACAATTTAGTTAAAACTTAATAATTTTATAAAGTATTTGGCATTAGAACTGTTTTTACTATCATATATGAGAATTTTATATTGTTTATAATTAAAAAAAATGATCCAAATCATAACTTGTCAAATATTGTGTTAACCGTTGTGTATAAAACCCTTATATATTATAATATAAAGTAAAAATTTATTATAATATAAACTAATAGTATTTTAATTTCAACTCATAGTTGTAACTAATGTTTTCTAAACACCCTAAGAATTTTATATTAAGCTATTGAACTGGGATCCCTCACCTAACAAAAAAATCGTAAAAAAGAATTTATCCCTAAAACTTCGCGAACTTAAAGAGCCATTGAGATAGAACTTGGAAATTCCAACAACCAATCACAATCGAAAGTGACATGAACGCGCCTTTATAACTGGGCGCATGTTGAAGCATCCCCAAATCCCAACCACATCTCCGATCAGTGACCACCGTGATTCCATCTCGGAATTCCAATTCACCGGTTGATACCCCAACTCCTTTTACCCTTTGTGCAACCCCACGCCATCACACACACCGTAAAGTACTATATCATTGCTCCCGAAGCACAGCTGTAGAAGTTCTATACAGGGGATTTTTAAAGATCCCCCAATCCTCGTTTGTCGACTTGGGAAACGTCAACGACTCGGACCGAGTCAGAGAACTGACCCACCCATTTTTTAGCACGAGAGAGAGAGAGAGAGAGAGTCTCAGAGAATCTCGATACTGTGACACTCTCATTGCCTTCGCGGGTCAATCTAGGACAGGAATTATCTGGGGCAATCTAGTGCAGTAATTATCTGGGCAATAAATCTCTCTTCCTCTCTCGGCTCATTCCAAAACCAAGGGCACAAAAAACAAAAAAAAAGTCACCACATTATATCTGTAACATACGTATGGTACCATACAAAGATGTTGTTGATTTCCCCTCAATGACGTTCAACTTTTGTTGAATACAATAAATGCTTAAAAACAATTACTGAAATTGTTATGATGAAAAAAATAAGTTGTTATTTAATTTTTTTCCTCTTCTCAAAAATATCTAATTTCTTTTTAAAAATTCACTACATTTTCTATTCTTTAATGCTTTTATTAACATTTTTTCCCATTTATTATGATGGCTACTTCATAAAATGGTTATATAATCCCTCACGATGTATTATCTTTGTGCCTTTTTTTCTCTCAGATTTTGATAAATCTTTTTGTATTATTTTACAAAACATGATTTATCTTAACATGTTTTCAGGATAGAACAAGACATTATATGGTTGACTTTTTCCACCATAAATTATATTTGTTTTCATAATAGATACTTTTGTTTCTCTTAAAAAAATGAATATATGTGTGACACCCGTTATTTTTCTAACGGATATCATTATAATTAAATTAATTATTAGTGTATTAATTAAAATTTTTATTTTATCTAAAATTTATTTCACATTATTTATTTTACCTATTTTTAAATTTTCTAAAAAAGTTTCCATACCTATCTAGTATATTGACTAAAATGCCCATGGAACTTCGAAATTATTTCAAAAATACCATTTGGTATTATATGCCATAAAGTCTCTGATGGAGACCACCCTTCACCTACCTATTCCCCTTCAATTATTTGGATCTTTGTTGAGTCTCATCCCTTCACTCTTTCTCACAAATCTCTCTTTTTTTCTCTATTTTTCTCTCTCGTTTCCTCTCTTCTTTCTTCTTTTTGAAAATCGAGGATCATCAACTTAGCTTCAAGATAATCAAGATAGAAATCCAAAGTTATTTTCTTAGATCTTCTAAAATCACAAAACAAGATCAAGGATTTTCGCAAACAAAATCACTAATTTTCTTCAAGCTTGAGGTAAGATTTTCAAAGCTAAAACTTTGATTTAAATTCGTGTTTTAGCATGAGATTTGTGAAAAATATATGTTTGATGTTTGTGGGAATTTATACAACGTTTTTGTTGTTTGAATTACTTACATCTTGGTTTAAAATAAGATTTGAATTAGTTTTGAAAAGTTTTGATCTTTGGTTTAGAATTGTATGCTAGGTATAAAAATTTTAAGAAAGATGATCTATATGTGTTTGAATGTGATATTTCATAGTTTTTATGCATTTTATATGTCTTGGAAGTTGATAAAAGGTTGAGTTTTAAAGTTTGAAACCTTTGAAAATGAAAAATTGAATTTCAAGAAGTTGTTCTCTCGGCAAGACAGACCCGTCTATAGGTTTTACAAGCTGAACCCTGTAGACCGGTAAGCAAACTCTACTAGACCAATAAGCTAAACCATACGTATGGCAGGCCGACAAAAAGGCCTCAAATGTGTAGTTTGATAGGTAGGCCGGAAGTAAATGATCGACGGGCTGATATGTCGGTCTAAATTCATTTGTTTTTCAATGTTTTATGTTATGAAATGTTTCAAGGATTTTATATTAATGATTATGTCACACTAATAAGAATAGATGGTAAATTAACATAATTATAGATTAGGAATTAAGTTAAAGTATGGTTATTTTAATATGTCGTAAGATAACAAAGTACTTGGAGCTTACGTGATGAGCTTGGTATCGTGAGTTGGAAGTTATCAGCATTGTATTCGCCAAGAGATAAGGAATCTATTACTTATCTTTTGTAAGGTTTTCATGGAATTAAAATCAGTTGTTATATTGCAAGATATATAGATATATATGTGTGTGTGTATGTTAAACTGCTATTATATGAGTATTACATATGAGACAATGATATGAACTCGTCGTGTATTATACAGCGAGGAATAAATTGATTTGACATATGTTGTTGTAAATTGAGAAGCATGGTTAGGAAATCTAACTCTATAAATAATGATTGACTATAAAGGAATGGTAAGACGTGAAGAAGCAGCCGGTTATGTGCTTGGGCAAGAATACCCTAAAAGGTAAAATAGGGGGGAGGCAACGACACTTCTGTGGGTTGAAAGTTTCAGAACGCACTGTACTGGAATCGACTTGGTGAGGATCTAGGTTTTTATGTCCCCTCATCGGACACCCTTGATATGAATGTAGGGTAGTCAAGCGCACCCATTTGGGTTTTGTTGAGTTAAATAATATGATATTCTATTACACGGTGGATACAGATGAGCATAATTGATCTTGAACTAATATGTATACATATGTATACATATATATATATATATATATATATAGAACTTAGTAAGAATGATCATAAGGTATTTACCGAAATTGAACATGATAATATTGATGAATAATATTGAGAACTAATTAACCATGCAGGTTTTAATATGGCAATGATAAAAACTTAAAGGTAAGTAATAGTTTTCTCTACTGATCGTGTTGTCGCTCATTCCTCTATATTTCTATCTTTTCAGGACTCACTAAGTAGAAGTGGTTACGAGAAAATAGTTGAGGAAACTATGTAGCTGTAAAACGTTAGATTTGCTTAATTTATTAAGAATGTCCATCATGATAATGTAAGCATCATGTATTACTTTTTGAGACTATATTAAGATATGTTGAGAGTTGGAATGATGATGACGACAGTTTTATATTATTAAATTTAAGGTGTTACATTAAACTATAGTTTATTTGTTGTTATATTTTTATTGTGATTTGAGAGTTTTCATTTAAGTCAAGGGAAGATTTGTTTTGAAGTTTTATTTTTATTTTCTAGATCTTTATTTAATTTATATAAAACTACTAACACCCACTTAAGGGCGTTATAGAATTTTTGGTATCAGAACCTAGGCTCGGTTAACCTAGGGAGTGTAGCACTACTTTAAAAATCTGTTTTTGAGATGGTTTAAATGTTGAATTTTCAATGTCATCATCATAATAAACCTTCAGGTTGATTTATGCAGTCCATGAGGATGTAACATGGAAAGGCTCTAGAATGAAAGTATTAACGGTTATGTGAGCATGATAATTATAAGGAATGAAATTATGAGTAGATTGTTTAAGAGAGATTTCTATAGATACAAGGATTTAAGAGCCTTTTTTTTTCTCTTGAGAATAATAAGAAATATAAGGCTTAAGTTGTTGATTTCAAAGTTTGGCATAGATGTGCCAAAATCTTCATAATTGGTTCAAACCTATGTAGTGATTATATGTGGACTCGATGGAGTACTTAAGTGTCGATAACTTTTCTTAAAAGTTCCATTCACTTGAGGAATATGGATAAGCTAGGAATCCATGGTATTAAACCTCGAGAGAGATAAACGTTAGTCTTTTAGTCTACTGAGACTGTGTAAAGGCAAAGAATGTATGAATCTCAAAGTTGGAATATTTCTATTGTGTACATTGTATTTAAGTGGTAATATTAGTCCTTATGAATAGATATAATGTGAAAATGTTCAATGGAAGATTCCTTAAGTAGATCATAATACTTAAAGCATTTGTTTGGACCTTTACGATAAAGGGTTTAACTTTTAGATGTTTAGATGTGAATCTCTTGGTTACTTGAGATTTTGTTATTAGGAAATTAAAGATTATATAAGTGGGATTGTGAGGATAGTAGATGTCCTGATGTAGTAACATCAATGGTTTTTGCTCATTGATGTGGTCTATGTTAGAAGACAGAAAGTATATTGATTTCAAAGTTAGTTACATTCAAACCCTTGATAGTGTTAATGGTGGATATATATTAACAGATACTGAGTATTAAGTATAAGATAAGAGTTTATATATTGTTCAACAAGATTTTGATTAAAACAAATTATTTGATTTATAAGAGGATTTTGTTGTTATGGAACGATTTGGATAACATTTAGGAGGACTTATGATTTTTATCAAATTGGGTTTTATCATTTATTTTGGTCAATTCTGTTTAAGTGGGCTTTGAATTAGGCTTAAGATTTGTACAAGTTGGGTTTTAATTTCATGTTTGTTATTTAACTCGTTCCAAATATGTTAAGGCCCGAAACAACCCGACCTATTTTAGCTTAGAACATTTGGACCTAGTCCAAGTCCTGAATCAGTTTGATTTACAATTTCTATCACATGTGGCTTCTGCACGTGTCTACAATGGTTCAATTATTGTCTATATATATGTCTACTATGCATAGGAGCTCATTCCTCTGAGCTTACTTTCTCTCTAAACTTGTCACTCTCTCTCTAAATCATAAATCCTCTCTCTTCTCTTTAGAACTTCTTCTTTCTTTCTCTAAACTAAGAAGGATTTTCAGGATTCTGCAACTTACTGTCTCTATTTTTCTTTTCTATCTACTCTTCTTTCATCATATCATGGACCTAAAGTACCAATACTTGAGAAAGTATTTTCCATCACTCTCCCAAAAGGTTCCTAGAAAGAAATACAAGACTAGGATCACTTGGTTTTGGATTCTTATGTGTTTTGACATCTCCCTTGTGATGTGAGGATGTTGATAGAAGGGAGAATCCATCTGAGTGACTTCATTCAAAATATCGGTTTACTATAGGTATCAGTCGTAATGTGCTGAAAAGAAGAGTTCATGCCATCACGGTCACTTGTAACAAATGTGGACGACAAAATTGTAACGATAAATGTACTTCACCTGGATTTGTGTCTACAAATAGAGAGGATAAAATAATATTTTCCTAGGATGGACTTTCTAAGGAGAACCTGGATAACCTCTATCCTTCTCTTCAAGATCACCCTAGTGGATATGTTCAAGGTGCCATCTTTAAACTCTGGCCTAAATTCCATACAGAAAGACAACGTCTCAAGAATATGGTATTTCAAGATTTTGTTTGCTAAATCACAAGAAAACTAGATGGGAAATAAGTAGTTGCTCTATAAAGGTTGTTTAGTCTTTGCTTGTTTGAAATCATTTCAATTGGCAATTAATTTGTCTTTCTCTTTGGTAAAAACTGTTTTGTGCTCAAAATATTTGCCTTTGTGTTCAAAATAATTGTAATTATTAGATTGACACAATAAGTGTTAGTATCTAGTTTAATTTATGGTTTTCTTTAATATATATATATATATATATATATATATATAATAAAATATACTATCCTATCAGACACATCACATGCAGTACTGTAACATGTTTGAATTTTTAAAACTTATCTGGATATTTCAAGATTTGTGTCTCAAATTTCAAAAGTTCTACATTATTTGTCGTTTATATTGATTTTCTAGATTCGGTGTACATTTGTCAAAAGGTCTACAGTTGTGTCAGATTGTTTTCTATCAAACCATTCTCAATTATTAAAAGTTACACAGTTTAAGTCTAATCTTTTTCAAAAAGTAAATCAGACTTTTCATAAACTGTCAACCGCTTTTCTTACTTGCTTACCTATACAATATTTGTTTGGACCTTTGGATTGCCTTTTTGTTACCTATTGATCTGTCTCTTAAGTCCTTTTGCATATCCCTCATCTTTAATATCTCATGTGGAACCCCGATTCTAAATGAAGCAGACATAAAGCAATCACTCATGCAAACCAAATATGTCTACCTTCCACTCTACTAAGAAAATAAAGAATGTCTGTGTCTTTTGTAGATCTAGCCTGGAAAAGATAAAGTCTATCTAGAAGCCGCAAAACACTTAACGCAAGTCTTAACATGCAAAAAGATTAACCTGACCTATGGGGTGGTAGTTTAGGATTAATAGGCAATGTGGCAATCGTAGCTAAGTCTAGTGGTGTCAAAGTCCTGGGGATTATTCCTCGACTTCTAGCTATGGGAAACTTTTATGGAAAAACAATAGGTAGGGAGAAAAGATTTTTGGATACCCCCTGAATGTCATAAAACCATGATTTATAATTCTGATGCTTTTACAACCTTGGTGGTCTAGGTACCTTTGAGGAAATAGTCGTGGTTACTAGTAGGCATTTATTGGACATTCACTCTAACCCTTGGGACTTTTAAATGTAAATGGTTTTCACGATGGTCTCCTAAAATTTCTAGATTACGTTGTGGAAGAAAATTTCATTACAGAATCAGGGAGACAAATCTTTGCAACTGCTTCAACAGCTGAGGAATTGCTAGATAGGATGCAAATCATACATTTGAAAAGCGATACTGCAACATCCAAGCTTGAATGGGAGAAGGAAAGTTAGGAGCAGCTATTTGATTTGAATCTCCATCTATAATCTTTTGGTTTTATCCATGGCATGTAGGCATGTATGTGCATATTTTAAGTGTCACGAATAATCATTTTCCCCACACTATATTTTTTTTGTGATATGCTATTGTTAAAACTTTTACATTCATTGACCCTAATGCTGAGATGGCTGATGATACGGAGTACTTGATGCTCTTGAAATGCATCCCACTTAAGGTCCGATCTTTTGTTTATCAATGTTTTTGCATTCTCTAAGCATGCATGATATGGATAGCTAGATATACGGAGTGCCTTGAACTCTCGAAACGTATCCGTATTATATTTATAAAGTTTAGTATTCCATTAATGTTTTGTGGAAGTACCAAAGTCAAATGTAGGAATACTACATAAAAATTATGAGTGCATTATTTTGGTTGAATGTTTGTGTCATAAGAGTAGTTGTTTAATGAAGAATTTGTTGAGTTTGCTTATAACTACGAGATTCCTTCTAATATCTCTATGTATGAGTTTAATATATGATTTTGAATAGAAGCGCTTGTGTTATATATCTTATGATTATGTTTTAGTTTATTAGTTGGAATATGAAATCAACCATCCTTGACTTTTCCTTACTCAGAAGGAAAAGGAACCCAACAATGAAGTATATTGAATTTCTTTGGCAATCTCCCTAGTGTAATTGTAAATCACGGTCCATGGACAGCGAAGGACTGGAAAACTAGTATGATCAGCATGTGTGCTTTTCTGATCAGATTCTTAAACAATAATATGGTGTTGTAAATTTGGAACCTACTAGAAATACTCTTGTTGAGGGATCTAGTATTTAGAAGAAGGTTGATATTTCAAGTAAATGGTAACCCATATTTGGGGACAAATAACATTGAGGGTGTAGAGACGAAAGCGAAATCATAACGGATTTGTAATTTTTACTAGTATCATTAGATTTGAAATTTTGATGACAAAATTTCTTTAAGAAGGATAGAGCTGTGACACCAGTTATTTTTCTAATGGGTATCATTATTATTAAATTAATTATTAGTGTGCTAATTAATTTTTTATTTTATCTAAAATCTATTGGGGTGCAATTTAGTTTGGCCCAAATTGTCCACAGGCCCTGGCGGCCCAATAATGAAGATGACTGAATGGATCGAACAAAACCAGCCAAATTGAATCAGCTGTTTCGTTTGGTTTATACAGTTTGATTAATTCTCTCAAAGGCTTTTCGTTTGGGATAATTCATGCTCTCACAAGTCTTCGTTCGACTGGATCGATTGTCTCGATTCGACGGTTAATAGCACATTCTGACAGTTAGAACATGTTTAGTCATGTACCAAAACGTGGGGGAGGAGTTATTTTTGCAGCCAATCACCAATCGACACATGTCCCACCATTACAGTTACTTACAAGGCACTATCCCACTGCACTAAACAGTTGGCAGCCACGATTTTTTCTCATCCTCTATATAAGGGGAAGATTGCTTTGATGTACAATATAGAAAAATAGATACAGAAACCCTGTCAATTTACTTTCTCAATTTTTTCAATTTACTTTCTCAATTTTTTTTACTCTCTTGTAATCTATACTCAGAACATCATAGTGAATTACAGTGGATGTAGCTCTTTATTAACAGAGTGAACCACTATAAATCCCATGTGTCCTCTTATTTTAGTATTATTTTTGTTCATTTTACTATAATCTTGCACATAAACTCGAGTTAACAGGTCCATTTAACGGTGATTTGAGGGCCTAAGTTCCTAAACAACTCAATTTAGAACTCCAACATTTTAATTGTAAATTCACCGTCTACAAAATCTATTTCACATTATTTATTTTTACCTATTTTTAAGTTTTCTAAAAATTTTCCATACCTATTTCGTATATTGACCAAAATGCCTTTGGAACTTCTAAATTATTTCAAAAATACCATTTGGCATTATATGCCTTAAAGTCTCTAATGGAGACCACCCTTCACCTACCTGTTCCCCTTCAATTATTTTGATCTTCTTTGAGTCTCATCCCTTTCACTTTCTCTCACATATCTCTTTCTTTCTCTCTCTTTTTCTCTCTCATTTCCTCTCTTTTTTCTTCTCTTTGATTTCTTCAAGATCGAGGATCATCAACTTAGCTTCAAGATAATCAAGAGAGAAATCCAAAGTTTTTTTCTTAGATCTTCCAAAATCACAAAACAAAGATCAAAGAATTTCGTAAACAAAATCACTAATTTTCTTCAAGCTTAAGGTAAGATTTTCTAAGCTAAAACTTTGATTTAAATTTGTGTTTTAGCATGAGGTGTGTGAAAAATATGTGTTTGATGTTTGTGGGAATTTATACAATGTTTTAAAGTTTGATTTACATAGATCTTTGTTTAAATGAGATTTGAATTAGTTTTGAAAAGTTTTAATTTTTGGTTTACAATTGTATGCTAGGTATGAAAATTTTAAGAAAGATGATATGTATGTGTTTGAATGTGATATTTCATAATTTTTATGCATTTTATATGTCCTAGAAGTTGATAAAAGATTGAGTTTTAAAGTTTGCAACCTTTGAAAATGGGAAATTAAATTTCAAGAAATTGTTATGTCGGCAGGTCGGACCCATTGGTAGGTTCTGCAAGCTGAACCCTATAGATCGGCAAGTGAACTCTACCAAACTAACGGGCTGAACCCTACTGATGGGCAGGCCAACAGAGAGGCCTAAAATGTATAGTTTGATCGGTAGGCCGAAAGTAAATGATCGCAGGCTGATCGGTTAGTCCAAACTCATCTGTTTTTTAATGTTTTGTATTATGAAATGTTTCAAGGATTTTATATTAATGATTATGGCACACTAATAAGAATAGATGGTAAATTAACATGATTATAAATTTGGAATTAAGTTAAAGTATTTTATATGTCATAGGATAACAAAGTACTTAGAGCTTATGTGGTGAGCTTGGTATCGCGAGCTGGAAGTTATTAGTAATGTATTAGATAAGAGGTAGGGAATCTATTACTCATCTTTTGTGAGGTTTTATGGAATTAAAATTAGTTGCTCTATTACAAGATATATATATATATATGTATGTATGTTGAACTGCTATTATATGAGTATCACAAATAAGACAATGATATGAACTCATCCTATATTATACAACGAGGAATAAATTGATTTGACATATGTTGTTGTAAATTGAGAAGCATAGTTAGAAAATCTAACTCGATAAATAATGATTGATTATAGAGGAATAGTAAGACATGAAGAGGGCGACGATTACGTCCTTAGGCACGAATACTTTAAAAGGTAAAATAGGAAAGAGGCGATGTTGCTCCCTTGGGTTGAAAGTCCCAAAACGCACTGTACAATAATCGACTTGGTGAGGATCCAAGGCTTGATGTCCCCTCACCGAACACCCTTAGAATGAATGTAGGGTGATCAAGCGTGCCTATTTAGGTTTCGTTGAGTTGAGTGATATGATATTTTATTACACGGTGAATACAGATGAGCATAATTGAATCTTGAACTAATATGTATATATATATGTATGACACTTGGTAAGATTGATCATAATATATCCACCAGAATTGAACATGATAATATTGATGAATAATATAGAGAAGTAATTAACCATGCATGTTTTAATATGGCAATAATAAAAACCTAAAGGTGAGTAATTGTTTTTCCTATTGAGCATATTGTCGCTCATTCCCCTATATTTCTATCTTTTTAGGACTCACCAAGTGGAGGTGGCTAGGAGAAAATAATTGAGGAAGCTATGTAGCTGTATAACATCGGATTTGCTTCATTTGTTAAAAATGCCCATCATGATAATGTAAGCATCGTGTATTACTTTCTAAGACTATATTAAGATATGTTGAGGGTTGGAATGATGATGATGACAGTTTTATATTATTAAATTTAAGGTGCTATATTAAACTATAGTTTATTTATTGTTTATATTTTTATTTTGATTTGAGAGTTTTCATTTAAGTCCAGGACATATTTGTTTTGAAGTTTTATTTTTATTTTCTGATCTTTATTTTATTTATTTAAACTTGTTAACCTCCACTTAGGCGCATTATATGTCAAAAATGGCAATTGATTTATTAACCAGAAACAAACTCTTTAAAACAATACTCTCAATGCAACTAGGAATACCAATATCAAACCAAAGTAACACGTCAAAGTAATCATGTATATATGTAAACCACTTTATTCATTGCGCCTTTTTGTTTAGACCCGCTTGGTAGTATTTTTAAAATAGGTGAAAATAGTTTTGTTTTAAAAAAATGAGAATTTTTTGAAAATTGTAATGAGAGTGTTTTTAAAATTTTTGTCTCAAAAAGTGTGTAACAAAAATTTTCAAAAACTGTCAAAACAATATTCTACAAGCGCCTCAACTTGCTCTCTTAGGATGCACAATAAATTTTTTCTGTTCTTTTCTTGTTTTTGCTGTGCTTTCACATATTGTTCATCTTGCCCATCTCAAGTCTTAATGTGTCATGTAGCGGAATTAAAAAATAAGAATTTTATCCTTAAAAAAACCACCTAAAAAAAGCCCATCATGAAGAAAAACCTCAAAACAAAGAAAACATTCAAACTATATATTTAATACTCAATATTCTAAGTTTCTACTACAATTAGTTAATGAACCTATTTACACTATTCTTAACAAACAAGTACACACTAAAATAAACGTGATTGTAAACAAATAACGATAGACTAATGACAAAGTTTATCAAAGTAAAACAAAGATATAGCTAATTATCAACGTGTACATATGAATAAACAATTAATGCTCCTAGCTAGTTTTATAATGCAACATCATTACATTATATTATATGGTATTACGCATGGAAGTTTCTTCCTAATGAGATATGGTTTCGGAGTTTTCTCCAATAAAATTCAGTAACTTGTTTTATGATTGATGATCGATCTTTTCGTTATCGCAAACCAAAATTTATTAAATTTGCAATTAATATTTAATATGCTCTTCTCATTTGACTAAATTTGCAAGTAGTACTTGTCAATACGGAATCAAAAAATATATGGTTTCTGTCACTTTGGCTTTGACAAGCATTTTCGTATTGTGTCCCTTATCAATTGATTGTATTCTATCAATTTTGTCCGTTATAACAAGTAGACAAATAAATCTTTTTCTACGGAGAGCACAAACAATTAAGATTGAATAACCATAAGAAAGAACCCCACTGGCCATTACAATTTCATTAAAGCTATACATACATACATACATATATATATATATATATATATATATATATATGGGCCATGGCCAATGATAGGAATAATATGTAAACATTAATAGTGCAACTTTAATTAAACAATATTCAATCCAAATTACTTTTCCCATTCTTGCCACACGTCACAAGTGAGAAGAATAAATTGTGTGTGGAAAAGAACACTGTAATTATTTGAAGCACTTTTGGACGTATTTGAACATTTTCCTTTAAAAATAAAAAATATAATCAATAATAATAACAACAAAACGAAAAGATAATAGTTTTATTTTGTTAGGGAAATCCATTTGTATGTGGATGGTGCAAAGTGCTCTAAATAATGGAAAATAGTAACGTGGTTGGATGAAAAATTCAAAGTAGAATTATTTTATACATTGACAAAGGGATGTAATCATTATATTTTTATAAATTTATGTGCAAGAAATATATATTTGAAAACGGAAAGGACAAACTGAAACCATGTGAACCCTTAAATCCCTCTCTTTTTTTTTTTTTGAAAGAATCTCGTACTAACTCGAAAAGCTTACGTG
>CAMOHE010035043.1:11338-27550 GCA_946598075.1 Artocarpus hirsutus | reverse complement strand
TCAATTATAAATGTTAATACGTCAATATTTGATTATGTAGAATTATGTCAATATATGAAATTGTGCATATGTGAAGCTGACAAGTAATTATGCAATTTGTGGTGAATATGTCAATATATCGAACATGTGAAATTATGTGAATATGTACAATTTGTGAAATTATATATGTAATTGTGAATATGTGTGAACTTCTGAATATGTGTAATTATGTGAAATTATATGAATATGTAAAAAGTGTCGTTGAAATTGTGCAATTGTGAATACGTTAAGGTTTGATTACGTGAAATTATGTCAATATATAAGCTTGTGAATATGTGAAGATGGAAAGTAATTGTGCAATTCGTGGTGAATATGTCAATATGTCTATTAGAGGAAAATTATGTAAAATTGTGCAAGTCGTGATATTAGTATGTAAATATATGTAGTTTGTGATTAATATTAGTATGTATATGTTAGTTTTTGAATACGTTCATAGGTACAATGTCTTGCGAATTCGATAGTGACAAGTACAAGAAGGAGTATGAAGGTTGCACTTCATCTGCAACGCAATATAGCAAGGGAAATAATTATAGTAAGCCACGAAGGCAAACCGAATTTGATCCAAAAGTAGACTTTGACCGAAGGCCAACATTAATGAAAAAAAATTATCAAATGAGAAAGAAAGGTTTAAGAATTGAAGTGACTTTTGATTCGAAAGGCCAACCGAAAGGCGCACCTGGTCATGAATTAAGCAGTTGGATCGGAGTCCTTAGTCAAGAGCATGTTCCAATATGGACAAAATATTGGAGGTCTAAGGATTTAGATAAAGTAAAAGATGTGATTTAGAGAGAGATATACGAGAGGATTGGTATAGGAAAAGGGCTTTAAAGGTTTGCGGTGAATTAGCAAAGGGGTTCAGATCCTACCTCTATGTTACCTTTGTACAACCATACCTTTCTATTCTGGAGGAGGATGTAAATATATATAAACGGCCTCCTATGGTAGCACACTACTACCCCTCCATAAACGATGAAGATTGGGAAGCTTTTGTGAGGTATCGACATTCCAGTGATTTCCAACTGCTATCATCAAATGCAAGAAAAATAAGAGTAGAAAATGAATACTGCTCTATGGTTGGCCGAGTCGGATATAGAGAGCTCGAGTAATCCATGGTTCGTTACTAATTAACTCAAACTGCATATATCAATTATTGCTACATTACTATGTTACTAACATAGCATAACGCAATTTGCAAAGACAGGCGTGCAACCAACATAGGAGAAATTGTGGGTAAAATCACGTCAAGGTCTCAATAGCCAGTTTAAAAATCCAAAAGTAGCAAAGATTTCCAACTTGATTGTAAGTCTACTGAACACGAACAATTAATTTGTATTTTACTACAGGTGGATGAAGGATTGCTTGAATAACATGGTTGTGTTGTTCTTGTATAGGATGAATACACAACGCAACAAAGTCAAGGGAGCTTCCAATCGATCGGTAATGATGACATTTTATCGAGGGCACTAGGGAAACTAGAACATTTAGGACGTGTTCGCAGTCAATCAAAAGATGTGAAGCAGTCTCAATACTTTGACCTCTAACCAGGATTGTCAAAATTGAATTCTCAAATGTCGAAGATGCAGATGGAGATTGTAGAACTTTGAAGTCTTGTGACTGAGCTCATTTCCCAAGGACGTGCTAAGTCGACGGATGATAGCATCTCACAACGCAACAGCTTCAAAGCTAGTTGTAACCCTCCCAATACTGTAGTAGATGTTCCAGAAGCTCTAGAAGCTCCAGGAGCTCTAGAAGCTCTAGAAGCTCCAGGAGCTCTAGAAGCTCCAGAAGCTCCAGAAGCCCAATTGTCACCTCCTCGTCACGGGCCAGAACAATGTAGGCTCTTCATTGAGGATAGAGTTAATGGTGGGTGTACACTTGTTGTACTTGAGAAGGTGTGGATGGAGAGCCTTCCAACTGATACAATTCATGGACGACTATCAGAGGAAGAGAACGTGTGTGTTAGCATCACTACCATAAGAGTTAGAACACCTGAATTGCCTGTTCCAACACTTGAAGCAACAACTATGGGTGAAGCAGCAGGAAGCTTTGTCGCATGGCCGAAGAGATTAGTTGAAGTCATCACATTGACAAAGACAAGTCAAGGACCTAGCCATGTTCCCCAAGATCTAAGCGAAAAGAAACGAAAAAAAAAGAAAAGCTCTCTAAAAGCAAGAGAATCACAACCTGAGGTTCAACAACGCCAAGGACAAACCGTTGCTAATGAGCACCTGCGTGCATTTAAATTCGCTTCAGTACCTCAAGAATTTATGCAGTTAGCTCTATACGCACATTCTTTCATACGCGATGGGTCGACCATTTAGTGCCCGATACCGGTAAATGTCACAGGCAATGTTTTGCCTATCTATGTGGGGTATGAAGACGTTTACGACTTCATCAGCTTCAAAGAAATCGAGGCAAACTATATCCTCGTATACCTCAGGTGATAACTCTAGCCTTATTTCAGTATTTTAAATATATATGTAGAGTTGTAAGGTGTTTTAAAATAATTTACTGTAATATTTTTTTATTGTAGTTCTTTGGTAGAATATTGTGAACTTCAAGGCATGGCGCCAAATTTCGGCTTCATATCTCAGGCCATTGTTTCAAGTGCTGCAAGAGACCTACAAAGTGATCATAGAGAGCATGCCACATCACTCCTCCACCTATTAGCTGAAGCACCGAGGGGGAAATTATTCTTCCTGCAATACAACGTTAGAGAACATTGAATGTTGGGACTTATTTCGCCATGGGAGGACCAAATATATTGGTTTGACCCTTTCGGATACCCACCAATGAGGATTTCGTATCAGTCATAAGATTGTAAGTATTAATATTGTCTTATAAAATTAATTGTTTTTAGTCTCACATAATTGTATCGTCTATTAATTTATTTATTATTTAAACATGATACATTATTGGGCACTTAACAATTAGAAGCTTCAAGCAGGAACCGGTGTCACAAACCGACCGAACGGAACGTTATATTTTAAACGTAAGTGTCCAAGACAACATGGAACATAGAATGTAGTTTTTTTATTCTACGTTTCATGTGGGATATAATTACAAGTGGTATACAAGCTTTAGGAAAAAAAGATTTTTGTATACATACAGATATACATGAAGTTAGATTAGAGTGGGTACAATTTATAAGTAGGTTTGTGCTTTTTAGATAGGTACACGTCATAGTAAATTAACAAAGTGCTAAAAATAGCTCAAATGTAAAATGATCTTGCAAATACAATGCAATTTTTAATATACAGCAATTATTGTATGTAATTAGGGCCTTGATGTAATGGATAACACACGAGACTGGCCATCCCGTGAGAAATAGAAATTATGGGAGAATTTTTTTTTCAGAAAATATCAAATTTTCAAGACGATTTTTGGTGAAAATCATCGTGGAAGCTCCTCCTTCCACGACGGTTTTGTGTGAAAACCGTCATGGAAGGAGGAGCTTCCACGACGATTTTCACCAAAAATCACCGTGGAATCTCTACCTTCCACGACGGTTTTTACCAAAAATCATCATGGAATCTCCACCTTCCACGACGGTTTTTTGTGAAAACCGTCATGGAATCTCTTGATTCCAAGACGGTTTTTGGAGAAAACCGTCGTGAAAAATTAGCACTCTCACCGATCTCGCACGTCAATTATTCTATTATACGACGATAAAAAATCGTCGTAAAAACTCGGTTTTGTTCTACGATAGAAGTTTCCACGATGGTTTTTTAACCGTCGTGAAATTTTTCCATGACGGTTTATAACTGTCGTGGAATCCACATTTTGCAGTAGTGTGTTTTGATGAGATAGTACTTGGAATGTGCACAACTGGCTCAAATATGTTTCCGTTCAACTCAAAGGGCAATAAATTTGAGAAACATAAATAAAAATTACCAAAATAATCAAAGATAGTGCATGGAAAATTTATAGTAGTTCGGCGAGAATTTATAGTACGTTGGCTAAACAGCCTATGTTTATTTGGTTTTTTTCTCTAATTTATGAAAATTGATTACATACTCAAAGCCTTAGTCAAAGAATTTTTAATACAATGAACTCTCATAATCATTTTGGCATAATAATGACTAAAGATACCATCCTCTAGCCCTTTTTTTAGCCTCGCCTCCCTCTACTTATAGGCCTCTGAGTATGTGAAACCATCCCCTATGGATAACTATCTCTCCCACGTCTTCAACTTTTGAGGGTGCAACTCTTCCTTTCCACATAGTGATAACCATCTTCCCACATCCTTCATTCTTGATTGTGTGGTCTTCGCTTCCTCATGCTATAACTTCCTTTCTCAACATTATATGACATGTGAGATGGAGGTTATTTAAGCGGTAATCCTATAAGATTTAAACGTTGCAAGATGGTGATTGAGAGAGGTTACCTTGCTCTCATGTTAAGAGAAATTTGGTCCTGCTAACTTATGAAGTAGGGACGGCGTGGCCTTGCTTGCATATTTAGGAAGGCATGACCTTGCTCATATGTTGAGAAAAGACTTAGTATTGCTCTAATGTTGAGGAGAGATATGGCCTTACTCATATGTTAAGCAATGACATGGGCTTGCTCCCATGTTGAGTATGGACATGACATTGCTCTTATGTGGAGGAGGAACATGGCCTTGCTCTCATGTTGAGTAAAGACATAATGTTGCTTTCATGTTAAGGAGGGGTACGACCTTGTTCTCATGTTGAGGAGGGATATGGTCTTGCTCACATGTGAAGTAAGGAAACGAGTTTGCTCACATGTTGAGCTTTGACATAGCCTTGCTCTGATATTGAAGAGAGCATGGCCTTACTAGCATATGTCCTCAAGGATTCTGATAGTTATTAAAGCCTTTTAAATGTCAAAAAATGGAAGGCTTGAATGTTGGAAAAATAGCACGTAGCAAAATTTTAAAAATTTTTATACCAAAGTAATTTTCAAAACTTAAGTTTGATACACTATATGCATAAATTAACTAGAATTGACTAACCTCGTTTGTCGAAAAGATCCCACAATCTATGAAGAGAAAGGCGTTCTAGAACAGTCTCAATCAATTGGCCTTCTTTGTGATTCTTTATCCATGATCGGAGTGCGTGTGGGCACACGTCGTATAGTTTTTCCCAAGTGACTCTCCTCCCAACCAATTAAGGAAACCTAGAACTAAGGTTCGTGATTTGTAAACAATAGCTGTCAAGGAGTTGTAGAGACTCACAAACAAGAATGCTCAGTCTTAATATCTTAACTAATCTAAATAACTTATGAGTTTCACTCCCTATTTATAGAGTTCATGCCTAGGTTCATCCTTATCAGATAAGGCTTCAAAAATTTAAATTAGAATCAATATCTAATAAAAATCACGTCTAAAAATGTGTGATAAAAAATCGTTCGGTCGGTAGCCTGAACTAGCAGATCGGTCTACCGAACTTACTCTATTGGCTGGCCGAACCTGAAGATCGGCCTATCAAACTTACGATAAATGATCCATGTGAATCTTTATTTTTTACCCGAGATTCTTAAGATAGAGCTTCAGTTTTAATTCAAATAACCTAATAAATAAGTTATCTAATTAAAATAGTAATATCTAGATAATCTCTAGTTAAATAAATATTCCCGATAATACAAGTTTATCTTGAATTAATTTACATGAAATTAATTTATCCAATAAACAGACATGAATTATTTGATCCCGATAATTCAACAAGTTTATCTTGAACTAATTTTTCACAAAATTAATTTAACCAATAAACAAACATGAATTATCTAATCCTACCGAATTTTAGCCAATCTAATAATTTGACATATATAAGTCACCAATTTATTAAAAAAAGCATGCCATATCGTTACATGATTTATTATGAGCTAACAAAAAGGACCTGATGGACCTATATAATTCAAGCTCCCGATAATTATGAAACCTAATATCCCATATATACATTTTATAATTATCAACTCTAACGCTACGACACTAAAAGCTTAGAGCTGTACTCTCGAACTACATAGAATTATGAAGCCCGAATAGCTAAGTCTCCATGACATATCATAATGTATTGTATCCCTATAGGATTATCCATAATCAGCTTAAGGATAAATTCTATCTTACCTTCCTGTTTATTTTCTCTTACATTCTATTATCTGACCATTGAAAAACTTACCACCAAAGATAGTATACCATTTAGTTGCACCTATGTATTCAAATGGTTAAGCGCTCTAATTTTTTAATTACAAGATAATACATATAAGAGGATATCAATGACTCTTGAAAAGGAGCTATGGATTTTATATCTATGAATAACAAATCTATGCTATCAAGAGTTATGTCTTCAATGTACCGGCATACATACCAACATAAATTGTGGATGTCACCCTTTGGTACATCAAAAGATAAAAGTCAAGATAGCAGGCCCATTATTCATCTCAAGATTAAGATACAATACATATAATTATCTAAAGTGAATTAATTTGCAGAGACAAATTATTAATCCAAATCAATTACACTTTATGTCTTGATCTAATACATCGTCACCTATGACAATGCACCGATGTTTCTATTCACAGAGTCTACCTCCGATGACCAAGACAAACCATCTCCCATTTGGGATATAGACAACATAACAATCTTTGCATGAATAAAGTGCTTAACTTTATTCCCTCAATTACAGATCTTATAATTTAGACCGTTACCTTTAGAATCATGTCTTTCGTATAATCTGTCCATTATATACCTGATTCTAAGGGCTGAGGCTGACAGTTTCAGACTTTTGTTTGCTTATTATACATTCAACAAATATGAACGTAAAGAGGACAACAATTTAGTATATGAATAATAAATAAATTCTTTATTCATAAAAATGTCTTCAAAAACACATTACATTTTTACTCCGTAGGGCATACATGGCTAACAATCTCCCACTTGCACTAAGTGAGTAAATATGATAGATCTTGCATCCCTATATCTTCCATATGCCGGTTGAAGACTCTGTTAGTAAGTGTCTTCGAGAATGGATCAGCTAAATTGTTCTTTGATGCAATTTTGCACACAGCGACATGCCCGCCCTCAATGAAGTCCTTTATCACATGATATTTTTGATTAATATGCTTACTCTTCTTGTGAAATCTTGGTTCCTCATTATTAGTTGCCACATGGTTATAATAATACAGTGATACTGCCTTATTGATACCAGGAACTATCTCAAGTTCTCCAAGGAACTTGTGGAGTGACACTGCTTTTTTTGAAGCATCACTAGCTGCCATATACTTGGCCTCCATCGTTGAATCTGAAGTGCAATCTTGCTTGACACTTCTCCAAACAATGGCACCGTTGCCTAGAATAAACATAAAACCTAAAGTCGATCTTCTTGAATCAAGGCAGGATTAGAAATCTAAGTCAGTGTATCCTAGAGGAGTCAAATCCTCACTCAAATACACAAGCATATACCCTCGACTCCTTCTTAGGTACTTGAAAATATGCCTAACCGCAACCTAGTGGTCCGGTCTTGGATCCGACTGAAATCGACTTACAATCCTGACTGCATAACAAATATCTAGTTGTGTACAAAGCAAGGAATACATAAGACTATCCACTGGCGAAGCATAAGACACCTTTTTCATGTATTCTCTTTCTTCCTCAGACTTTGGAGAGTCTTTCTTAGAAAGAGTAATTTCAAACCTAGATGGTTGCCCGCCTTTCTTGGAATTTTGCATTGCAAACCTTTTGAGAATTTTATATTTGTAGCCTGCTTGGGACAAAGCTATCATTCTGTTCTTTTTATCTTGAAAGATCTGGATACTGAGAACAAAATTAGCCTCACTCAAGTTCTTCATGTCAAACTGCTTGGTCAACCATAACCTGACCAATGACAATGCCCTAACGTCATTGCCAATTAGCACAATGTCATCTACATAGAGCAGGAAAAAAACTACCTTCCTATCCTTAATGTGTTTGTAAACACATGTTTCGTCCACATTTTGTACAAAGCCATAAGTCTCGATCACTTAATCAAATCTTATGTTCCAAGAGCAAGAAGCCTGCTCAACTGCATAAACCTTACCCTCTTAACCCTTAGCCTTAAACCTGTTGGTTGTTCCATATAAATGGACTCATCAAGATAGCCATTTTAAAAAGCTGTCTTGACATCAATCTGTCAAATCTCATAGTTGAAAGAGCCTGTTATGGATAAGAGAATGCAGATGGACTTAAGCGTGGCTACAGGCAAAAAGGTTTCCTCATAATTGATTCCTTCCTTTTGCATGTATCCCTTAGCTACAAGCCAAGCCTTATAGGTTTTGACTTTTCCATTCTCTTCTCACTTTCTCTTATAGATCCACTTGCATCCTATGGGTTTTACCCCTTTGGGAAGATCTACAATCTCCTAGACCTGATTAGTCTCCATAAACTTCATCTCTGTGTTCATCGCCTCTGTCTAAAGTTTCAAATCAATATCTTCCATAGTCTGTTCGTATGTGGAAGGATCCCTGTCATGTTCATCCGGTTTAGCCAAGAAGGCCTCAATATTAAGCATATACCTCTCGAGTTGACGCTCGATCCACCCATTATGCCGATGCCTCTTAGGTTGTTGTTTAGGTTTGGTTGGTTTTTCTACACTAATTGGATTGGTTTCATTCGGAACCTCTGGATTGATCGAATCACTCACCAACTCCTCAAGCACCACTTTGCTTTGAGGTTTAAAGTCGTCTATGTAACTATCTTCAAGGAAAGTTGTATTAGTTGAAACCACGACTTTATTTTCCTTTATATTATAAAAATAACCCCTTTTAGTCCCTTTTGGATATCCTACAAACACATAAACTTCCAAACATGCTTTCAACTTATTTGCTTCCTTAAACAAGACATGAGCCGGATATCCCCATATACGAATATGGTTTAAGGATGTCTTTTTCTCTGTCCACAACTCGTGAGGAGTTTTAGAAACTGATTTTGAAGACACATTATTCAAAAGATAATATGTGATTTGTAGTATATATCCCCAAAATGACAAAGGCAATGATGTATAACTAATCACTGATCAAGGCAATGATGTATAACTCATCATGGACCTGACTATGCCCAACAAAGTCCTATTTTTTCTCTTAGCTACTCCATTCTGCCGCGGAGTCCCAGGCGCAGTCAAATGGGATAAAATCTGATTCTCTAATAAGTGTCCCAAGAACTTATAGAAAGGTATTCACCACCTCGATCGGATCGAATTGCCTTTATAGGTCTACCTAATTGCTTTTCCACTTTAGCCCAAAACTGCTTGAACTTGTCATAAGTTTTGCTTTTGTGTTGCATTAGGTACACATACTCATACCTTAAGTAATCATTAACAAAGGTGACGAAATACTCATACACCCTTTGTGCCCAGATGCTTATAGGCCCATAAACATCACTATGTACAAGTTCTAGAACCCCTTCGGCCCTATTACCTTTAGACCTAAATGATGTTTTAGTCATTTTACTCTCTAAATAAGATTCACATTATGGTATAGATTCCACCTTTAAGTGACTTAGAGGTCTATCCCTTATCAACTTTTGAATCTTATGCATGTTAATATGACCTAGTCACAAAAGCCAAAGATAAGTCTTATTAGAGTGAGAAGATTTAAGTCTTTTAGAGTTGTTATCATTAATCTTAGTGTTTAGTAGTAAGTCCATCTTCGGTTTGATAAAATATAGATTGTTTTGCATCCCTCACAGTCAAAAGATTTGTTTTTACTAATTACCACTTTATTATAAAAACAAACTAAGTAAGAATCTTTATATAAACAAGCTACAGATATCAAATTCCTTTTAAGTTAAGAACATAAAAACAATCTTGCAAAACTAAACTCCTATAATTATCAAAATAAAGATGGATATCTCCCACT
This sequence comes from Artocarpus hirsutus, assembly GCA_946598075.1. Lineage (NCBI taxonomy): Eukaryota > Viridiplantae > Streptophyta > Magnoliopsida > Rosales > Moraceae > Artocarpus > Artocarpus hirsutus. The sequence continues at coordinate 17,662 of CAMOHE010035043.1, read as the reverse complement.
GCTTTAGCCAACACCAAGGATCCATCGCCAATTTGAAACGTGAAGTTTTCATGAAGTAGACTTCTCGTTACCAAGAATCCCTCCAAAGAAACACAAATATGATTAGTTGCACCAGAATCTATGATCCATGTGTCACTTGATTCTTCAACTAAATAGGTTTCTAAAAGATCACACCTACCTCCTTGGGAAAGGAAGCCCTTGCAACTCTTCTTTGTGTAACCAACCTTTCCATCCTTAGCCCTTTGTTTCCTTCCATTTAATGAGTCAGGATTGGAACTAGATGCATCTGCTAAGTTAATCTCTCCACTAGCAGGAGTTTCCCTGATTAATTTTTCAAACTCCTATAACTACTTTATCAACTCAGTTATGGTTATATCCTATTTGTTGCTCCAATTAATTGAAGCTCTAAATAGGATAAACACCTTAAATAGAGTCTCAAAAACCATAGTGACCTGTATTTTAGCATCTATGTTAGCTCTTATTAGACATGTATGCTCTAAGAAGTAAAAATATAAGATGTTTTTGGAGATATTTTTATCTATAAAGCGTTTATTTATTATTCAAATACCAAATTATTGTTGTCTTTATGTTCATATTTGTTGAATGTATGATAAGCAAGCAAAAGTCTAATACTATCGGTCCAAGCCTCTAGAATTAGGCATATGTTGGATAGATTATGCGAAAGACATGATTATAAAGGTGACAGTCTAAATTATAAGGTCCACAATCGAGGGAATAAAGTTGGTTGCTTTATTCATATAAAGATTGTTATGTTGTCTATATCCCTAATGGAAGATGGTTTGTCTTGGCCATCGGAGCTAGACCTCATGAATAGAAACATTGGTGCATTGTCATAGGTAACGATGCATTAGACTAGGACATAAAGTGTAATTGATTTGGATTAATAATTCTGTCTTGGTAAATCAGTTTACTCTAGACAATTATATGTGTTGTATCTTAATCCTGAGATGAAGAATGGGCCCGTTGTCTTAACTTATGTCTTTTCATATACCAAAGAGTGACATCCACATTTCATGTTAGTACATATGCTAGCATATTGGAGGCATGACTCTTGATAACGTAAACTTGTTATTCATAGATATAGAATCCATAGGTCCTCTAGAGGAGTCGATGATATCTTTTTAAATGCTTTATCTTGTAATTGGCAAACTAGAGTGCTTAACCATTTAGATTCATAGGTGTAACTGAATAGCATGCTGTCTTTAGATGGTAAGTTTTCTAATGGTGAGATAATATAATGTAAGATAAAATAATTAGGAAGGTAAGACAGAATTTATCCTTAAGCTGATTATGGATAATCTTATGGGGATAAAATACAACATAATATGTCATGGAGACTTAGTTATTTGGGCTTTGTAATTCTATATAGTTCGAGAATACAACTCTAAGCTTTTAGTGGAGTAGTGTTAGAGTTGATCATTATGAAATGTATATTTGGGATATTGGGTTTCATAATTATCGGGAGCTTGAACTATATAGGTCTATCAGGTCCCCTTTGCTATCTCATAATAAATCCTGTAATAATACGTCATGCTTTTCTAATAGATTGTTGACTTATGTCAAATTATCAAATTGGTTGAAATTCGATAGGATCAGATAATTCATGTGTGTTTGTCATTTGAATTGATTTTGTGAAAAATTAATTCAAGATAAATTTGTTGAATTATTGGGATCAAAAAATTCATGCCTGTTTATCGGCTAAATTAATTTTGAATAAATTAATTTAAGATAAACTTGTTGAATTATCAAGAATATTTATTTTCCTAGAGATTATCTAGGTATGATTGTTTAAATCAGATAACTTCTCTATTGGGTTATTTGAATTAAAACTGAGGCTCTATCTGAAAAAACTTGGGTGGAAAATAAAAGATTCATAGGAATCATTTATCATAAGTTTGATAGGGCAATCTTCAGGTTTGGCCTACTTGTGGACTAAGTTCTATAAGTCGGTCTGCCAGTTCGGCCTACCGACCAAACGATTTTTGGTCATGCATTTTAGACAAGAATTTTATTAGATATTGATCTTGATTCAAATTTTTTGAGGCCTTATCTAATAAGGACTAACCCCTGGGCCCAACCTCTATAAATAAGGAGTGAGGCTTATAAGTTATTTAGATCAGTTGAGGAATTAAGAGTGAACACTCTATGTTCTGAGTCTCTGTAACTCCCTAAGAGCTATTGTTCACAAATCACGAACCTTAGTTCTGGGTTTCTTCAATTGGTTGGAAGGAGAGTTATTGTGGAAGAGCTGTACGAGTGTGCCTACATACACACCAGTTGGGGATAGAGAATAGCAAAGATGGCTAGTTGGTTGAGGTATTTCTTCAACGCCCTTCTCTTCATCAATTGAGGAATCTCTTCAGTAAACAAAGTTAGTAAGATTTGGTTAATTTATGCATCTAGTGTGTGAAACTTGTGTTTTGGAAAATACTTTGGTATAAAAATTTTAAAATTCCACTACATACTATGCTTTTCCAACAGTTGGCATCAGAGCCATGATTTTTACATAAATTTACAAGTTTGTGATCATGCTATTTGAATAAATTATGTGATCTTGATCTCTTGTATGCTTGAATTTAATTCTTTTAGAGAGTTGGCACTCTAGAGTTTCTATGTATTTATATGTTATCATGGATTATATGGTGAATATTTATTAATTAATTTTGAATGATTAAATTATTATTTAATAATTAATTAATTAATGCTGGTTATGGTTCCCTAGAGGATAGAAAGTGTATCTAGGTTTTTTATGTAATTAGATGACAGACTATCATCTCTGTTTAGGAATTATTATTTAATTTTAAAATTGTTAAAATTTTGTAATTAAATAATCTTTAGGGAAGACGGATCTAGAAGATGAATGATAGTGTTCCACAAGTATTTTTTGAGTCTCCAATTTTATGTTTTTAAATTGTTGAAAATAAAATTGATAAATTGCATTAAAAAACATTTTTTTTTTAAAACATGATTTTTGCTTGGTCGGCATGCCGAAATTTTAGGTTCGGTAGGTCAATGGTCACAAACCATTAGGTCGAACCGGCCGATGGTCACAAACCAACAGGCCAAACCTTTAGGATCAGTAAGCCATCTGCGGGCTAGAATTTTGACGGTTCTGGCAAGGGGCTGAACTTTCAAGTTTGGTAGGCCGATTTGTCATGATCAGTAGGCTAGACTATGAGGTTCGACAGGCTAAGGGATCATGACCAGTAGGCCGATTACACAGATCGGCATGCCGATAGAGAGCTACAAATTTTTTTCAAAATAGGTGCATTTTTCAATGTAGTTTTGATTTTATTTTTGGGACAATTATGAGAAACATTAAACTTTGATATGACCAAAAATATGGAGTATTTGATCTATATGAGATTGAAGACTTGAAGATGGACATTACATGAAGAAGGATACAATTTGAAGATTCAACGATGAAGAATCGATAATATGTTTCGATTATTCTTTTGTAATCTTTATTTTCTTTTCTCTAGAGTGCAACCATAATATTATGATTATTTATTATTATTTTGCTTGTGGCTTTGTATGATTGCTTTGCTTGTCTACATTATCATATGATTTGCCATGTATATTGATAACATGTCATATAGAATAGGGAGTGTTACTCATTAAAAATTGTTCATGCATGTTCTCAAAATAAAACCTTGATTTCAAAAGGTTGAGTGGGAGAAGGTTTTCAAAGAGAGGACCTACGGCCTCCATCATTGGTCCGTAGGTAGCACATGATGATTTCGACCCCTATGAAGGGACTTCATCATATACTAGGTTAGATCTCTAAGAGAATAAGGTATGTTAGCATGATTTATGGTTGCACACCCCTAGGTGGTGATTATAAATCATGGATAAAATAGTAAAACGATGGTTACACACTCATGTTAATTTTATTATTAACCTCCCCTAAGAGCTCTGTTAATAAAATTGATTGCCAAAGAAACAATTATTAATATATGCTGGATCATACGGGTCTTGTACTGTATGGCATATATTAATTACAAGGGATCCATGTTCCTAATTGAATTTGGCAAGTCTCACCTAGGCGGCTTGTTGAATTCCGAGTTGGGAATTATGGCTGTAAGGTTGTGATATTTTCAAGGTTTTGACACATAAACACATTTGTCTGCTCTACATGATTGTGTTATCTTACTAAACTATTATTTTATGTTTGCTTATGTTTAGTATATGATTCTTTATTGTAGATTAAAAATGTCTAAAAACGTTTTATCATTGATATTTGACAAAAACCAATTAACTGGTGAGAAATATAATGATTGAAAATGGAACCTAAATATCATCATATCCTTTGAGAAACTAAAATTTGTGCTAACGACACCATGTCCTCCCGAACCTACAGGAGATTCCATTAATGAGCAAATTCAAGCGTATGATTGCTGAAAAGATGCTAATGATCAAGCCTGTTGTTATGTTATGGCTAGTATAAATAATGTGCTATAGGCTCAACATTAAGATTATGAGACTGCTAAGCAGATCTTGGATAATTTAGAAGATTCGTTTTGAGGTTAGGCCCTAACAAAGCAGCAAAGGGCACTTTGAAAACTCTTGAACTACAAACAAAGGCTAAGGACATCTGTAAATGAGCATATGATGTTATTCATAGGTTACCTCGCTGAGACATAAACGAATGGAGCTGACATTAATGCTGAAACTCAGATTACTAAGGTCTTTGAGAGTCTATCTAAGAAATTTATCTTGTTTAGAGCTACATGTAATTTAAACATTAGATGGGATATGACTTTGACTGAGTTGATGAAATAGTTACAGGAGTTTGAAATTCTAATCAGGGAATCTCCTGGCTAGTTTTGGTTTCATTCCTAACCCTGGGAATGGAAAGAAGCAATGGATCAAGAATGGAAAGTCTTCTATTCCTATAAATGACAAGAACAAGAAGAAGAAAAAGAAGAACCCAAAGAAGCTCAAGTGCTTTTTCTATAAGAAGGTCGGGCACATAAAGAAGAATTACAATGACTTCCTTTCTTGACGAGGTAGATGTGATCTTCTGGCTGTTGAAACTTGTCTAGCAAAGGAATCTAGTGACACTTGGGTCATGGATTCTGGAGCAACTAATCATGTTTGTATTTCTTTGCAAGGGTTCATAGAAGCAAGAAGTCTGCTTTGTGAAGACTTCACGCTTCGGATGGGTGATGGATCATTGGTCTTAGCTGAAGCAGTGGGAGATGTCTATCTCTAGATTGATAATTATAGAAATTTAATTTTGTGAGATTTTTCTTATGTTCCTAAACTTAAAAGGAATTTAATTTTTGTAGTTTGTTTCTTTAAAGACTCCTATTTGGTCTCTTTTAACAATAAAGTGGTGATTTGTAAAAACAAATCTTTTATCTATTTCGGATGGATATAAAATAATCTATATTTTATCAACCCTAAGATGCACTTACTGTTTAATGCTGATATTAATGAAAATAATTCTAAAAGACTTAAAACTTTCTTACTCTAATAAGACTTATCTTTGGCATTTGCGATTAGGTCATATTAACCTAAATAGGATTCAAAGGTTGGTAAGAGATGGACCTTTAGCTCACTTAAACGTGGAAGCTATACCACAACGTGAATCTTGTTTGGAAGGTAAAATGATCAAGAGACCATTTAGGTCTAAAGGCAATAGGACAGAAGGAGTTCTGGAACTTGTGTATAGTGATGTTTGCAGACCCATGAACATTTGGGCATGAGGAGGATATGAGTACATTGTCACTTTTGTTGATGATTACTCATGGTATAGGTATGTGTACCTAATGCACCACAAAAGTAAAACATATGACAAGTTTAGGGAGTTTCAGGCTGAAGTGGAAAGGTAATTGGGTAGACATATAAAGGCACTTCGTTTCGATAGAGGTGATGAATGCCTTTCTAATGAGTTCTTAGGACACTTATTAGAGAATGAGATTTTATCCCATTTGACTGCACCAGGCACTCCACAGTAGAATGGTGTGGTTGAGAGAAGAAATAGAACTTTGTTGGATATGGTCAGATCCATGATGAGTTATTCATCATTGCCTTTGTCCTTTTGGAGATATGCACTACAAACTGTATGTTATCGTTTGAATAATGTGCCTTCAAAATCGGTTCATAAAACTCCTCACGAGTTATGAATGGGGAAAAGGACATCCTCAAACCATATTCACATACCTTGAGTAGTCATCAATAAAAGTGACGAAGTACTCATACCCTCCTCGTGCCCGGATGTTCATCGGTCTGCAAACATCACTATGCACAAGTTCTAGAACCCCTTCGGCCCTATTGCTCTTAGACCCAAATGGTCTT
>CAMOHE010035043.1:942-11318 GCA_946598075.1 Artocarpus hirsutus | reverse complement strand
ATTACACAGATCGGCATGCCGATAGAGAGCTACAAATTTTTTTCAAAAAAGGTGCATTTTTCTGTGTAGTTTTGATTTTATTTTTGGGACAATTATGAGAAACATTAAACTTTGATATGACCAAAAATATGGAGTATTTGATCTATATGAGATTGAAGACTTGAAGATAGACATTACATGAAGAAGGGTACAATTTGAAGATTCAATGATGAAGAATCGATAATATGTTTCGATTATTCTTTGGTAATCTTTATTTTCTTTTCTCTAGAGTGCAACCATAATATTACGATTGTTTATTATTATTTTGCTTGTGGCTTTGTATGATTGCTTTGCTTGTCTACATTATCATATGATTTGCCATGTATATTGATAACATGTCATATAGAATAGGGAGTGTTACTCATTAAAAATTGTTCATGCATGTTCTCAAAATAAAACCTTGATTTCAAAAGGTTGAGTGGGAGAAGGTTTTCAAAGAGAGGACCTACGGCCTCCATCGTTCGTCCGTAGGTAGCACATGATGGTCTCGACCCCTATGAAGGGACTTCATCATATACTGGGTTGGATCTCCAAGAGAATAGGGTATGTTAGCATGATTTATGGTTGCACACCCCTAGGTGGTGATTATAAATCATGGATAAAATATTAAAATGATGGTTACACACTCATGTTAATTTTATTATTAACCTCCCCTAAGAGCTCTGTTAATAAAATTGATTGCCAAAGAAAAAATTATTAATATATGCTAGATCATACGGGTCCTGTACTGTATGGCATATATTAATTACAAGGGATCCATGTTCCTAATTGAATTTGGCAAGTCTCACTTAGGCGGCTTGTTGAATTTCGAGTTGGGAATTATGGTTGTAAGGTTGTGATATTTTCAAGGTTCTGACACATAAACACATTTGTGTGCTATACATGATTGTGTTATCTTACTAAACTATTATTGTATGTTTGCTTATGTTTGGTATATGATTCTTTATTGTAGATTAAAAATGTCTAAAAACGTTTTATCATTGATATTTGACGAAAACCAATTAACTGGTGAGAAATATAATGATTGAAAATGGAACCTAAATATCATCATATCCTTTGAGAAACTAAAATTTGTGCTGACGACACCATGTCCTCCCGAACCTATAGGAGATTCCACTAATGAGCAAATCCAAGTGTATGATTGCTGAAAAGATGCTAATGATCAAGCCTGTTGTTATGTTATGGCTAGTATAAATAATGTGCTATAGGCTCAACATTAAGATTATGAGACTGCTAAGTAGATCTTGGATAATTTGGAAGACACGTTTTGAGGTTAGGCCCTAACAAAGTGGCAAAGGGCACTTTGAAAACTCTTGAACTACAAACAAAGGCTGAGGACATCTATAAATGAGCATATGATGTTATTCATAGGTTACCTCGCTGAGACACAAACGAATGGAGCTAACATTAATGCTGAAACTCAGATTACTAAGGTCTTTGAGAGTCTATCTAAGAAATTTATCTTGTTTAGAGCTACATGTAATTTAAACATTAGATGGGATATGACGTTGACTAAGTTGATGAAATAGTTACAGGAGTTTGAAATTCTAATCAGGGAATCTCCCGGCTAGTTTTGGTTCCATTCCTAACCCTAGGAATGGAAAGAAGCAACGGATCAAGAATGGAAAGTCTTCTATTCTTACAAATGACAAGAACAAGAAGAAGAAAAAGAAGAACCCAAAGAAGCTCAAGTGCTTTTTCTATAAGAAGGTCGGGCACATAAAGAAGAATTACAATGGCTTCTTTTCTTGAGGAGGTAGATGTGATCTTCTGGTTGTTGAAACTTGTCTAGCAGAGGAATCTAGTGACACTTGGGTCATGGATTCTGGAGCAACTAATCATGTTTGTATTTCTTTACAGGGGTTCATAGAAATGACAAGTCTGCTTTGTGAAGACTTCACGCTTCGGATGGGCGATGGATCCTTGGTCTTAGCTGAAGCAGTGGGAGATGTCTATCTCTAGATTGATAATTATAGAAATTTAATTTTGCGAGATTTTTCTTATGTTCCTAAACTTAAAAGGAATTTAATTTTTGTAGTTTGTTTCTTTAAAGACTCCTATTTGGTTTCTTTTAACAATAAAGTGGTGATTCGTAAAAACAAATCTTTTATCTATTTCGGATGGATCAAAAAAATCTATATTTTATCAACCCTAAGATGCACTTACTGCTTAATGCTGATATTAATGAAAATAATTCTAAAAGACTTAAAACTTTCTCACTCTAATAAGACTTATCTTTGGCATTTGCGATTAGGTCATATTAACCTAAATAGGATTCAAAGGTTAGTAAGAGATGGACCTTTAGGTCACTTAAAGGTGGAAGCTTTACCACAATGTGAATCTTGTTTGGAAGGTAAAACAATCAAAAGACCATTTAGGTCTAAAGGCAATAGGACCGAAGGAGTTCTGAAACTTGTGTATAGTGATGTTTGCAGACCCATGAACATTTGGGCATGAGGAGGATATGAGTACATTGTCACTTTTGTTGATGATTACTTATGGTATAGGTATGTGTACCAAATGCACCACAAAAGTAAAACATATGACAAGTTTAGGGAGTTTCAGGCTGAAGTGGAAAGGCAATTGGGTAGACATATAAAGGCACTTTGATCCGATAGAGGTGATGAATGAGTTCTTAGGACACTTATTAGAGAATGAGATTTTATCCCATTTGACTGCACCAGGCACTCCACAGTAGAATGGTGTGGCTAAGAGAAGAAATAGAACTTTGTTGGATATGGTCAGATCCATGATGAGTTATTCATCATTGCCTTTGTCCTTTTGGAGAGATACACTACAAACTGTATGTTATCGTTTGAATAATGTGCCTTCAAAATCAGTTCATAAAACTCCTCACGAGTTGTGAATGGGGAAAAGGACATCCTCAAACCATATTCACATATGGGGATTTCCAGCTCATGTCTTGTTTAGGGTTGCAAATAAGTTGGATGCAAGTTTGAAGTTTGCATTTTTGTAGGATATTAAAAAGGGACTAAAAGGTGTTATTTTTATAACCCAAAGGAAAATAAAGTTGTGGTTTCAACTATTACAACTTTCTTTGAGAATAGTTACATGGATGACTTTAAGCCTCGAAGCAAAGTGGTGCTTGAGGACTTGGCTAGTGATTCGATCAGTCTAGGGGTTCCAAATGAAACCACTCCAATGAGTGTCAAAAAGCCTACTAAACCCAAACAATAACCTGAGAGGTATATGTTTAATGATGAGGCCTTCTTGGCTGAACCGGATGAACATGATAGGGATCCTTACACTTACGAAGAGGCTATGGAGGATGTTAATTCAAAACTTTGGACAAAGGCCACGAACACAGAGATGAAGCCTTTAGCGACTAATCGGGTCTAGGAGCTTGTAGATCTTCTCGAAAGGGTAAAACCCATAAGGTTTAAGTGGATCTATAAGAGAAAGAGAGGGGTGGATGGAAATGTCAAAATTGATAAGGCTTGGCTTGTAGCTAAGTGATACATGCAAGAGGAAGGAATTGATTACAAGAAAACCTTTTTGCCTGTAGCCATGCTTAAATCTATCCGTATTGTCTTGTCCATAGCTACCGCTCTCAATTACGAGATTTGGCAAATGGATGTCAAGACAGCCTTTCTAAATGGCTATCTTGGTGAGTCCATTTATATGGAACAACCAGACAGGTTCAAGGATAAGGGTTAGGAGGGTAAGGTTTGTAAGCTGCTGAAGTCAATTTATGGACTTACGTAGGCTTCCCCTTTTTAGAACATAAGATTTGATCAGGTGATCAAGACTTATTTTGCACAAATTGTGGACGAACCATGTGTTTATAAACACATTAAGCATGGGAAGACGGTTTTTCTACTACTCTATGTAGATGACATTCTACTAAATGGCAATGACGTTGGGCATTGCCATCGGTCAAATTATATTTGATGAAGCAGTTTGACATGAAGGACTTGGGTGAGGCTAATTTTGTTATAAGAATCTAGATTTTTTGGGATAGAAAGAACAAAATGATAGCTTTGTCCTAAGCAGGCTATATAGATAAAATTCTCAAAAGGTTTGCAATGCAGGATTCTAAGAAAGGTGGGCAACCATCTAGGTCTGGAATTAATCTTTCTAAGAAAGACTCTCCAAAGTTTAAGGAAGAAAGAGAATACATCAAGAAGGTGCCATATGCTTCGGCAGTAGATAGTCTCATGTATGCTATGCTTTACACGCGACTAGATATTTGCTATGCAGTCGGGATTGTAAGTTGATTTTAGTCAGATCTAGGACCGAACCACTGGGTTGTGGTCAAGCATATTTCAACTACCTGAGAAGGACTCGAGGGTATATGCTTGTGTATTTGGGTGAGAATTTGATTCTTCTCGGACACACTAGCTCAGATTTCCTATAACACTCCCTTACAGACATCACAAATATCGTTACTTTAGCCTTATTATCATGACTTTTACGATAAACCATTAAATAAAGTAAAGTTTAATAAACATATCCCAGGATTTATATATGCATTTTTTTTTTAGAGTTGCATTCAAATAGTTCAAAACCATTTATATATATATTTTTAAATAGTTCATCAATACCAATTTAATGAAACCATAATTCAAATAAATTAAAAACAATCGATCAAATCTATTCGGTGGTTTCATAGGCCGAACTCTAAACCACCTGCAAGCTGAACATGATCGACAATCCAAACTTCAACCATAAGCAAGCAGTCCAACAATGATCAATAGGCTGATATTTTGAAAATTTAAAACAAACTTAAAACAAGTCTTAATACAGTATAGTGCAAAAAGTCAACATTTAAATAAATAAACCATGGTTCAAAAATTTAAAATTTCTTTTCTTGGCATTCTTCCATTATCCAATCCATTATTCCTAACACACATGCCTGTCCTTGTCCTCCACCTATTCTATCACTCTTTTACCTTACCTACAACATGATATGAAACTAAGTAAGCAAAAGCTTAGTAAGTACACTTTTCTATCTCACAACATAAAAAATTTTATGAAAATCATCATGTAACATCATTTTCATAATCATCATCAACATAGTAGTGCACTTGGCACAAATTCATATAGAACATATCTTCCATTAAATTTCCATATTAAAACTTCATTCGTTTTATCTTTAGGGGCCCAAGTGTTGCACCATTAATATCATCATAGGTGTGCCGTCATGAGAGAAGAAAGGTAGCTAATCCCAAACCAAATATGACAAGTCCAACTTTTGAAAACATCATAAATATAACATGGGGTGTGCAACACTTAATTAGGTGATACATATATACTTTTAAATTTTTGACATACCTCATCATCAAAACATGCATTAAATCTTCTTGTAGGATCAGGAAGGAAAAACTTTCATGATAAAACATTATGTAAAAACATCATAGAAACTATCATAAAACATACTTCAAAACTTTTCATAAATTTCATCATGTTGTAGGTGAAAATGTACTTACTTGATTAGCTTGCTTACTAACCTATAATTTAGATGATGTTGCCACGGTCTCGATGTGCTCAACTCTTGGAGTGTTCATGTCGTTCATTCAAATACATATAAAATTAATATTCATCTTCATGAAATCATCCAATACCATAATACATCATTCATACTTTCATCTCTAGAAATACTAATACAAAAATAGATTTTAATAACTTTTAAAACATTCAAGCAAAACTGCAATAGTAAAACCTGGTTGACCATTAAGGATTCACAACTCAATAGTTCACAATTCATATATAATTTAAGCATGAAACTTTGCAAGGACCAAGTTAACATATATATACATTACCCTAATTTTTCTTTAGCCATAAAAATTCCATTTGATAATTAAAATAAATCACGCATTTCATAACACGAAATCTACAAGCAAAGACAGAACAATAAGCAGCCCTAATTTAAGTCTATGAAACAAATTTTGTATACCATAAAATAATTTAATAAAAATATTACATATACTAGACATGTAAAATTACAACATATCCAAAATTTACCTTCTAATAAATTCGAAACAATTCAAAACATGCATTAGAACTCAAAGATAAAATAATTTTAAACACATAAGACAGTGAACACCATAAGATCATCATTCTAAAATAAATACAATAGAATTACTTTGACTCTAAAATTCTTATGACAATCTATAAACATATAAATATAATACTAGAAAAAGTTTCATTGTCAGATAAATTCGTTTAGCTACATTAAAAAGTCACACAAACAAGAAGTTTAGAATTTACAAGTCTCATAGTAATAAAACCCTAACTTGAAGAGATTTCAATAACTCATAAACTATTCATAGAAAAGCTATGAAACTTTCCAGATTATAAGCTAACATATACATGAATATTTTTGCAAAATTTCATGCAAATCACAATTTGTTTGCCCCTTGAACATATAATATGTTTATGTAGCATTTTACTAATCAGCAATAATTTGTTCATAAGTGGCAAAGAATAAAAATTCAATATCTTGGCATAGAAAATTCCAAATGACGTGAAACTTTGAGGAGCATTATCTAACACATACTTAAACATCCTATTAAAATTTCATAGAAAAAGGAAATGTGTAGGCAAAGTTATGGGAGACAAAATTAAGGAGAAAATACAATTCCAAAAATAAACCTAGAACGAATTCTCACCTTAATATAATCCTTCTCTAATTTTTCTTGCATTTGCCTAAGAGAAGACTCAATATTTCACTCAAATCTTTGCAGCAAAATAAGGGAGCTAAGAAGAAGAAGAAGAAAAAGAAGAAAAGGAAGAGAATATGAGAGAAGGAAGGGATCAAGAGAGTTTTAGAGAAAGAGCGATATATGTGAAGAATGGGAAGGTATGAAAACAAATAACCTTCTCTACATTTGGAGTAGATTTTCTAAAAAAAATGGGCTATACTCATGTATGATGGAGAGGAATAAGGGAAAGTCAATGATTTAAAAAAAAAAAGAAACAAATCGATATCATCTTATCCAATAAAATGATTCACTTGCCAAATCTTACGTTGTCAAAATAGGAAACCTTATTATAAAATCCATTCATCATAAAAAGTCAAATATTCCCTCGCTTAGTTAACATAGGTAGTGGCGCCACATTAGTCAATATGCACTAACTTATTAAAACAATTACTTGTGGTGAATAGGTAAAAAAAACCTAATTAATATAAACAGACAATTAAACTAATACAGCTCACCATGCGCGCCAACTTTACCACACACACATATTAATATCATAAAAAAATTTACTTTTTTAGCAGTAATGCATGTTGCCATTATAAATGACATGAACATTATAAGCACGTCAATTTCACGTGACCGTCACCTATCATATTCCTCAAAATAGATTGGTCAGCAATATTATTTTATAAGGAAAATACTTAACGTTGTGAAATATCTAACTTTAATCATTACATGAAAAATGACAGGAGTTACAATTCTCCCCACCTTATAAGAGTTTCGTCCTTAAAACTCAAAATAATTGCAGATATTTGGCTTTCATATCATCTTTACATTCCCATGTAGCTTCTTCTACTTGGTGATTCTACCATAAAACCTTGACCAATGGAATCTCTTTATTGATCAAAATTTTTGTTTTTTGATCTAAAATCTCTACTGGTTTTCTTTATAGCTGAGGTCTTCTCTTATTTCAATTACCTATGGCTTGATCATGTTTGTAGGGTCTAGGACATACTTTTTGAGCATTGGAACACATCATGAATAGATGACATCTTTGAGGGCAAACTCAACTGATAAGCTACCTCGCCAATCTGCTTCACAATTTCATAAGGTCCGACAAACCTCGAGTTCAATTTATCTTTCTTTCCTAACCTCATAACTCCCTTCATTGGTGCAACTTTTAAGAATTTGAAATTGCCTACATCAAATTATAAGGGCCATCTTCTTTTGTCAACATAGCACTTTTGTTGGCTTTGAGCAGTCTTTATTATCTTTTGTATCAACTTTATCATCTCAGAAGTCTCGTTGACAAAATCAGTCTTTTCACCGTCAATGCTTTTTATCATATTCTTTTCACCATCTTTATGCCAATATATAGGCGACCTACATTTTTGCCCATAGGGCCTTATAAGGTGCTATACCAATTGTCGCTTGATAGCAGTTGTTATAAGTGAACTCTACTAATAGTAACATCTTACACCAACTAGTCTTATATCATGGGTACAGGCTCAAAGCATATCCTTTAAAACTAGATTCGTCCTCTTTGTTTGACCATTAGTCTAAGGATGAAATGTTGTATTGAAGTGCAACTTAGTTCCCATCATAGTCTGTACACTTTTCCAAAATTTGGACGCGAACCTACCGTCTCGAACATAGATTATAGACTTAGGAAATCCTTGAAGTCGCACTATCTCCTTGACGTAGAGTTCTGCTTGTTGCTCCATAGAGTAAATGATCTTAATGGGAATGAAATGTGCCGTCTTCATCAACCGGTCGACAACAAACCAAATGGCATCAAATCCGTTCATAGTTCTAGGTAACCCTATGATGAAATCCAATGCAATTTCTTCCCATTTCCATTCCAGTATCTGAATTGACTGCAAACTGCTGCCAGGTCTTTGGTGTTCAGCCTTGACTTGTTGGCATGTCAAACATTTCTTTACATAATTAGCAACATCACGCTTCATTCCAAACCACCAAAAGCTAACCCTTAGATCATTGTATATTTTGTTGCTCCTAGATGAATTGAGTAAGGAGTATCATGAATCTCCACTAATATCTTTTCCTTTAGGCCGTCAACATTGGGAACACATAAGCGGTTCTTGAGATATAAGGTTCCATCATCAGCAACATGAAACTCCTCACATTTTCCTTTATTGATTTCTTGCTTGATCCTCGTGAGGCTTACCTCTTTGTCTTGTTTACATCAAATCTCATCAAACAACAATGGAGCGAGAGTTAACACTGAAAGTTGTCCCAATATTAGTTCCAAACTGAAGTCTAGAATTTCTTTCCTCAAAGGCTGAGACATCACCTATGATAACATCAATGTTACAATATGAGCATCAGCCAACCGAGTAGCCTTTCCTAGATGATAAAGGATTTCATAATCATAATCCTTCCCTAGCTCTAACCATCTTCACTGTCTGATATTCAGGTCCTTCTGAGTGAAGAAGTACTTTAAATTTGATGATCAGTGAAAATCTTACATTGAACTCCATATAAGTAGTGTCTCCAAATCCTTAGCGCAAAAACCATGGCTGCCAATCGAGGTCATGAGTAGGATAGTTCTTCTCGTAGTCTTTCAATTGTCTTGATGCATAGGTAATAACTCTATCATTCTGCATCGATACTGCACCAAGGCCCATCTTAGAAGCATCACTATAAATTAAAAATCCCTCGTTCCCTTTAGGAATAGCTAAGACTAGAGCTGTAGTCAATCTTTTCTTCAATTCTTGAAAGCTTTTCTCACATGCATCTGTCCATTCAAACTTCTTTCCTTCACGATGTTGGGTTTTGTTGGATTTTGTGATTCAAATACGCAGCAAAAAATTAAAAATTAATTCCTACAAAACCCTCGCAGGATCCATACAATTTGATTAGATTCATAAAAAGTCATGGAATCTTACCAAGATGACAAAACGGGCAAGATTCTGAAAGGGAGAAAGTGGGTTCACTCTGGTGACACCCTAACTTGAGCTTTTAGTATTCGGGATCTGATTCAGACGTTGTTACTTAAAGCAACACCCTCTGTAAGTATCTACACAAACAGACTCTCTCTCAAAAATGAAATGATGTACTAGCACCCTCTCTTTTGCGTTAAATGACTCTCTCTAATTTTAGGGTTTTAATGTCTTGCCTTTTAGAATAAGAGAATGCCTTTTCTCTTCTTAATTTGACTAGAAACCTTGAAACAGATATATGTATATTTATTGACTTCGAGATAGAGTCAGATTTTAACTAGGGTAAACTGTAATTCGAATACGATTCAGAGAATCTAGATAATGTCTTTAATTCGAATATGATTTAGAAAATCTAGATAATGTCAGTAATTTGAATATGATTCAGATAATCTAGATAATGTCAAATTCAATGAACCTAGACATATCTAGTACATCGAATCTGGACATTATCAGGTTCATCAAACCTAGACACAGTTAACCCAAAATTCGTTCTTGGTCTGTTCTAAGTGTATGACCCTATAGGTTCACATAATGTTGGTAGTGGGCTTGAAATTCTATTTCTGGCCCACAAATTATAAGCAGCCTCTAGCAAGGCATTATGATTACCCAAGTTATGCGAATGTCAATAATCCGACATAACCTAATTCACAATAAGTATTAAAGTCCTTTTGTCTCTAGATACCTTGATTGAACATAAGGCATAGTTTATGTC
>CAMOHE010035032.1:3018-38506 GCA_946598075.1 Artocarpus hirsutus | reverse complement strand
GTTTGCCCAGGAAAAGAAAATGGTATTCTTTCTGGTTGACCCATTTAATTTACTTTGGTAAGGAAAGCTTTTATTAAAGTTTCATCTATTTAATTGTTTGTCCTATTTCGTTTTCTACATATTTATTTTATTAATGAAATTTCTTTTAAAGTTAAATATTTTCAAAATTATAGTCCTACTGAGCCTTTCGCTCACGTTTTATTTGTTTTAAAATCTTACCCCATAGGTGGATATCAGCTTTGGATTAGAGAAGAGTCCGTTGACCGAACTTGCGACCAGTAGAAGATTTGGGTAGGTTGTATTACTACAATTCAAGGCATGTAAAATCTTAACTTTCTCTTTTATTTTGGACTGTGGTTGTGTTGTAATATTGTCAATACTGTGTGTGTGCACAAGATGTGGGTCAGTGGGACCCATTCTCGCCTTACCTTATATTTTGATTGTTTTTATTATTTCCTTATTGCTTATTTTGTTATTCTCATTTGTTCAAATATTATAACCGTTAGCTTTAAATAAACGATTTTAAAATTATCACATTTTTACTAATAAAATTAATTCAAAAACCCAATTTTTAACTAAATTTTCACTTAATTAACTTAATTAATCTACCACGTCATCTCCCGTACTCCGGGGCGTGACAAAACTTTTTGATCCAAACTACTTCCTTAGCTGCTTTTGAGGTAGCTATACACTTAGCTTCTGTTGTAGAATCAACAACGGTGTCTTGCTTTGAACTTCTCCAACTCACTGCACCTCCATTTAAACAGAACACATAACCTAACTATGATCAAAAGTCATCCTTGTCGGATTGGAAGCTGGCATCTGTGTAACCACTTACAACAAGCTCATCTTCATTTTCTCTATACAGTAAGAATGCATCCTCAGTTCTTCTCAAATATTTAAGGATATTCTTGACTACTGTCTAATGACTTTCACCTGGATCTGATTGGTATCTGTTGGTTATGCTTAAGGTATATGAGACATCAGGTCGAGTACATAACCTTGCATACATGATAGATCCAATTATAGAATCATATGGAATCTTATTCATGCGGTCTCGCTCATCCTGTGTCATTGGACATTGAGTTTTGTTGAGACTAATTCCATGTGACATGGGCAAGAATCCCCTCTTAGAATCTTACATACTAAACCTATTCAATACCTTGTCAATGTATGTACTCTGAGTGAGGCCAATAAGCTTCTTAGATCTATCCCTATAGATCTTGATGCCTCGAATATAGGCAGCTTCACCTAAGTCTTTCATTGAGAAACAATTCCCTAACCATGATTTAACATTTTGCAGCATAAGGATATCGTTTCCAATGAGTAATATGTCATCAACATATAGCACTAGAAAGACTATTGCGCTCCCACTAACCTTCTTGTAAACACAAGGCTCATTTTCATTTTTAATGAAACCAAACTCTTTGATTGCTTCATCAAAACGAAGATTCCAACTCAGAGATGCTTGCTTCAATCCATAAATGGATCTTTGAAGCTTGCAAACCTTTCTAGAATTCTCAAGACTAACAAAACCCTCGGGTTGTGTCATATACACATCCTCAAGTAGGTTTCCATTAAGAAACGCTATTTTGACATCCATTTGTCAAATCTGATAATCATAGTATGCAGATATGGTGAGGAGAATCTGAATGGATTTAAGCATAGCAACTGGTGAAAAGGTTTCATCATAGTCTATACTATGTGTTTGCTTGAAACCTTTTGCAACCAGTCTTGACTTAAAGGTATGCACATTTCCATCCATGTCAGTTTTCATTTTCAAAACCCATTTGCACCCAATAGTCTTTAAACCATCAGGCATATCAATCAAAGTTCATACTTGATTATTATAGATGGATTGCATCTCTAACTTCATGGCTGCTAGCCATTTATCACAGTCAGGGCTATTCATGGCCTCTTGGTAAGATGTGGTCTCATTTTGATCCACAATCATCACATCATTATTATCAGTTAAGAGAAATCCATATCTTTTAGAGCTCTGACGTGTCCTACCAGACCTCCTCGGGCCTTGTGCTACTTGTGTAGGCTCAACAACTACTTGTTGATCAGGTTGAGATTCCACAGGTGGTTCAATGCTATTTTGTGGTTCTTGAATTTCTTCAAGTTGAACTCTACTCCCACTGGTTCCTTTAGAAATGAATTCTCTTTCTAAAAAGGCACCATTCCAAGCAACAAACACTTTGTTCTCGAAGCATTGTAGAAGTAACATCCTTTAGTTTCTTTAGGATATCCCACAAAAAGGCATTTGTCTGATTTAGGTGCCAATTTATCCAAAATTTGACACTTCACATAAGCCTCACATCCCCAAATCTTAAGAAAAGACAAACTAGGCGACTTCCCGGTCCATATCTCATTTGGTGTCTTTTGAATCGCCTTTGATGGAACTCTGTTCAGTATGAATGCAACAGTTTCTAGAGCATATCCCCAAAAGGATATTGGAAGATCTGACTAACTCATCATAGATCGAACCATATCCAATGAAGTTTGATTTCTCTGTTTAGACATACCATTCCATTGTGGTGTTCCTAGTGGAGTTAATTGTGAGACTATCCCATAATCTTTAAGATGATCAATGAATTCTTCATTTAAGTATTCACCACCTCAATCTGATTGAAGTGCTTTAATACTTTTACCAAGTTGATTTTGTACTTCATTTTTGAAAATTTTGAACTTTTCAAAAGATTCAGACTTTTGTTTCATTAGATAGACATAGCCATATCTACTGAGATCATCTGTAAAAGTAATGAAGTACTGAAAACCTCCTCTAGTAGTAGAACTTAATGGTCCACATACATCAGAATGTACAAGGCCCAATAAGTCATTAGCCCTTTCACTATGTCTAGTGAAAGGTGTCTTAGTCATTTTGCCTAATAAACAAGACTCACATACTTCAAATGATTCAAAATCAAATGAATTCAAAAGCCCATGTTGATGGAGTTTTGAAACGTATTTCTCATTTATATGGCCCAAACGACAGTGCCAAAGATAGGTAGGGTTTAAGTCTTTAGATTTAAACTTCTTCGTATTAACATTGCCGATGGACTTTTCATTTTTGTTTTCAATGTTCAGAACATAAAGACCATTCATTCATGGAGCATATCCATAGAAAATGTTATCACAATAAATAAAGCATTTATTATTCCCAATAATAAACTCAATAATTTCTTTGTCCAAACAAGAAACATAAAAAATATTCCTGCTCATAGCAAGTGCATAATAACAATTTTCTAAACTTAAAATAAGTTCACTAGGCAAAGTCAACTCATATGTTCCCACAGCTAAAGCAGCAACTCTTGCTCCTTTTCCAACTTATAGGTCCACTTTGCCTTTAGCCAAGATTCTACTCCTCTTAAGACCCTGCACATTAGTACAAATGTGAGATCTAGATCCAGTATCTAATACCCAGGAATTAGAAGTAGACAAATTGACTTCTATAATATAAATACCTGAAGGAGTAGTCGCACTACTCTTCTTCTTCTTCAGATCATCCAAATAGAGCTTACAGTTTGTTTTTCAATGACCAGGCTCATTGCAAAAAAAAGCGTACTTCCTCCTTTGGTGGTTTAATCTTAGGTTTAGGATTGGGCTTGGGGGTTAGGCTTGGGCTTCTTAAAGTCCTTGGGAGCCTTTTTCTTGCTCTTACACTTTCCTTCCTTTTCATACCTTTCCCTTTATTAACAATTAGAACATCTTTGGTATTCTTGATGTTCTGTTCAGCAGTCTTAAGCATCCCATGCAACTCAAAAACAGTCTTCTCCATATTATGCACATCTGGCAAAGATTGGAGAATGATGTTAATAGCCAACTCTTGGCTAATCTCAAGACCAAGTTTTTGCAAATGATCAAGTTGACCCTTCATCTTTAGAACATGAGGACTCACTGAACCGCTAGCAATCAACTTGGAAGAGAGTAATGCCTTTAAGGTGGCAAACCTCTCAATTCTAGCTTTCTCTTAAAACATTTCCTTGAGATGGCCTATCATGGTATAAGCCTCCATTTCCATCGGTTGCTTCTGAAGCTTTGATTCCATGCTTCCAAGCATGAGGCAAATGACATCAACAGAGTCATTGAGATGCTTACTATGAGCATCT
Organism: Artocarpus hirsutus; assembly: GCA_946598075.1. Lineage (NCBI taxonomy): Eukaryota > Viridiplantae > Streptophyta > Magnoliopsida > Rosales > Moraceae > Artocarpus > Artocarpus hirsutus. Next base: position 34,394 of record CAMOHE010035032.1, on the reverse strand, counting down.
TTTTGAGCTCTAGGAGCATTAGCAGTCGGTTCATCAGGGGTAGGTTGATCAAAGACATATTCCTTCCTCTCTTGCTTAAAAACAATTCTCAAGTTTTTGTACAAGTTAAGGAAGTTAGTTCCATTGAGCTTATCCTTCTCAAGGATCGTTTGCAGTGACAAGTTAGATGTGGTGTTTGATGCCATTATCTACAACAAATGTATACACAAAGTACTTAGCATTTTATTAAACAATTTTTAACGATGCATAATTTAAATCCCACTAATTTTATCAAATTAATAACCCTCAATATTAATTTGGCAATCATAACAATTGTAATTTTAGTGGGCCGAGATCCATATTTCACCTCACTTTAAGTAAGCTTTGGCTTATCACCTAAAGTATGGTTATTTTGGTAGGTAACACTTTACCAATTACATCTTATGTAACTCTTGGATAAATATGGGATTTGACATCACATGTCTTGGCTAATTAAAATCCCATCTAATGCCCTAGGTCCAAAACCGTTTTGATAACCTAGTTAAGTCTAACAATTTCAAACATATGGATATCACTATTATCCATCTTGTCTTACCTAGATGGCTTAACACAGCCTGTTTTGGTAGAACTTATGTTTAGCAATCCAAGTCTTGACAAATGTTGAATTATGGGAGGCATTTTAATGACTTAATATTAAGTGAAGGTTCTACTTTAATTTAATTTTATTGTTTATTATTATGTCGCATCACATACATAGCATCATATACACAACATCACATACATAGCAAAATAATAACACAATAAGCGTGTCATAGCATGGACCAAATCTAGATTGATCTTCATAACCAATATGAAGGTTAATGGTCAATCCTAGGTAATCTTTATCTCCATGGATTTCCTTAGATTGCCACAAATGGACTCCATCTTGAGCCTCCATCTTGGCCTCCATCTTGAACCTCCATCTATCTTGATCTTGGGCTTTGATTTTATATTACAAATTGCAATATAAACTATTCTATTTCTACTAAATAAATAAATTACAACAATTAAAAAACGACATGTAGGTTGTATTTAAAATTACAAACCCAAAATAAAATTAAATAAAACATGCCAATCACATTGGCATAAAAGGGCCATGCTATGCACCATGCAATTCACACTAAACACATAAACATAATAATATAATTTCATTATAGAAAAATTTTTATTATGACCAAAACGATTTATGTGACAAATCAATTTAGGTTAAGGGGCAATGCCCCTGGCGTTGCGGCGGTCCCTCTAGTCGGTTAGTGGGTGGGGGTCAAGGGGGCAACGCCCCTTGCAGGGGCTCAAGGGTAGCAACCCCGAAAGGTAAATGATTTACCTTACTTGTTTGAATGAGTTGCTGCCTAAATCATGTGATTTTAATTAATCAGATTACCTAATCTATTCATAACAGAATTAATTAATTTTTGTTTAACACTTAAACGGATTCATGAAATTTATTGATTTGTTCTAAACCGATCATCCTTGTTTAACAATTAAACAGACCCTATGATATATATTAATCTGCTCAAAACAGATTATCACTGTTTAACATTTAAATAGTTCGCCACCTTAATAAAACTGAAAACAGATTTACAGTATATCATTTAATCATCTTAAAACAGATTACTAAATTCTTGTTAAATTGTAATATTAATCAAATTAACAACAATAGGCTACAAGAAACAGTAAACGTATTAATCAAATTAACACGGTAAAAACATTTAATCAAACAAAACCTCAAACACATTAATCTAATTAATGTATAAATCGTATTTATGCATATCACATATACACAAAACCATATAAAATCAATTTAATTAAATTCGCGAGTCACTTTGATACCATTGTTGGGCTTTGCAAAAAATTAAAATTAATTTCCACAAAACCCTCGTAGGATCCATATAATTCGATTAGATTGATAAGAAAGTCATAGAATCTTACCAGGATGACAAAAGGGGCAAGATTTTTGGAAGGAACAGAGCAAGTTCACTCTGGTGACACCTTAACTTGAGCTTTTTGTATTCAGGATCAGATTCAGACATTGTTACACAAAGCAATGCCCCCTCTAGGTATCCACATAAACAGACTCTCTCAAAAATGAATTGGTGTGCTAGCAACCTCTCCTTATGGTAGATGACTCTCTCAATTTTAGTGTTTTTAATGTTTTTGCCTTTTAGAATGAGAGAACGCCTTTTCTCTTCTTAATTTAACTAGAAACCCTAAAACAGATATATATATATATCTATTAACTTCAAGATAGAGTCAGATTTTAACTAAGGTAAACTGTAATTCAAATATGATTCAGAAAATCTAGACAATGTCTATAATTCGAATATGATTTAGAGAATCTAGATAATGTTTGTAATTCGAATATGATTCAAAGAATCTAGATAATGTCAGATTCAATGAACCTAGACATATCTAGTACATGGAATTTGGACATTATCAGGTTCATTGAACCTATACACAGTAAACCTAAAATTTGTTTTTGGTTTATTCTAAGTGTGCGACCCTGTAGGTTCACATAACGTTGGTAATGAGCTTGAAATTCTATTTCTGGCTCATAAATCATAAGCGGCCTCTAGCAAGACATTTTGATTACCCAAGTTATGCGAATATCAATAATCCGACATAACCTAATCCACAATAAGTATTAAAGTCCTTTCGTTACTAGATACCTTGATTGGACATAAGGCATGGTTTATGTCATCCTTATAATATTCAATCATATTATTTCTTGATCTTAAGTAGGCTGATATTGATAACCCTTATCAATTCATTCCAGTATGGCCATACATTTTATTTCAGTCTAACTTATCGAGGGGCCTATAGATATCGTTCTCATAATAAATGGGGGATAAATTTCTTCTTAATCATTCATATTCCTCATATGATTCACTCTATATCCAACAACAATCCATTCCATCATCCTGTTAAAGATAATATTAGATTGTGTCAAAACATAAAACTTGTCATGTAGGAAACCACGGTGATTTCAAGTTAGAGGACTAGGATAATACTATTGTGATGAGAATCAATTATCACAATTATCTATGCAGTATTCTCATAGCGGGTCGATCCCATACATCATTTCTCAAATATATATCTGTGAGTTGACTTAGTATCTCATACACATGATTAGTAAAACGTAATTATCAGTCAAACTTCATTCTAGTCTTCATTCATTATTATCCCAATAATAATGATCGACTAGGGATAATTTAGAATAGAATTCAATTTTCACCTAAGAGTTTTACTATCAAGTCACATACTTGATGACCTTAGGTAGAATTAACTATTCATAGAATTAGAATAAAAAACAATAATGAAAATGCCTCTTTATTAATAAAATACAAATGTAATGAAGTCAATATGTGGTTATTACATAATTGGCTTAGGGCACATCATTAATAGATAACACCCCAACGTCATTGCCAATTAGCAGAATGTTATCTACATAGTGCAGTAGAAAAACCACCTTCCCATCCTTTATGTGTATGTATACACATGGTTCCTCCACATTTTATGCAACCTATAAGTCTTGATCACTTGATCAAATCTTATATTCCAAGAATGGGAAGCCCGCTTAAGTCCCTATATTGATTTTAGCAGCTTATAAACCTTACCCTCCTGACCCTTGACCTTGAACCCGTCTAGTTATTCCATGTAAATGGACATCAAGATAGCCATTTAGAAAAATAGTCTTGACATCCATCTATCGAATCTCATAGTTGAGTGCAGCAGCTATGGACAAGAGAATCCGGATGGACTTAAGTATGGCTACAGGCGAAAAAGTTTTCTTGTAATCGATTCCTTCCTTTTATGTGTATCCCTTAGCTGCCAGTCTAGTCTTAAAGGTTTTGACCTTTCCATCCACTCTTCTTTTCCTCTTGTAGATCCACTTACACCCTATAGGTTTTACCCCTACGGGAAGATCCATAAGCTCCTAGACGCGATTAGTATCCATAGACTTCATCTCTGTGTTCATGGCCTCTGTCCAAAGTTTTGAATTAAAATCCTCCATAGCCTCTACGTAAGTGTAAGCCTCTTCTTTAGCTTCTTTGTGTTCTTCTTCTTCTTCTTCTTGCTCTTATTGTAAGCAGGAATAGAAGACTTCTTGTTCTTAGCCTGTTGTTTTTTTCCATTCCCAGGGTTGGGATTAGAACCAAAAGCAGCTGCCAAATTGGCCTCACCATCTGTAGGAGATTTCCTGATCAACGGTTCAAACTCCTGCAACTGTTTCATTAATTTTGTTAAGGTTATATTCCATCTATTGCTTAAATTAAAAGTAGCTCTAAGGGGATAAACTCCTTAGACAGAGTCTCAAAAATGATAGCCATTTGAGTTTCAACATCGATGTCAGCTCCATTGATTTATGCCTCAGCGAGGTAACCCATGACCAACATCATGTGCTCCTTTATAGATGTCCTAGGTCTCTGATTGCAGTTCAAGAGTTTCTAAAGCACCTCTTGCTGTTTAGTTAAGGCCTGGCCTCTAAACATGTCTTCCAGATTATCCAAGCTCTGCTTAACAGTCTCATAATCCTCATGTTGAGCCTACAGCATGTTGTTCATGCTGGCCATAACATAGCAGCAAGCCTGATCGTTTACATTTTTCCAACGATCATAAGCTTGGATTTCATTGTTGGTGCCCTGAGGCTTGGGAGGACAAGAGGTTGTCAGCACAAATTTTAATTTCTCAAAGGAGGAGACAATATTTAGGTTTCGTTTCCAATCATTACAATTCACTCCAGTTAATTGGTTTTTGTCAAGTATCGATGATAAAGTGTTTTTAGACATTTTTAATCTATAATAAAAAATCATGTGCCAAACATAAGTAAACATATCATAATAATTTAGTAAGATAACACAATCATGTAAAACATGCAAATGCATTTATGTGTCAAAACTTTGAAAATATCATAGCCTTACAACAACAATTCCCAACTTAGAATTCAACAAGCTTCTAGGGGAGTCTTGCCAAATTCAATCAAGAACATGGATCCCCTCCTAATTAATATATGCCATCCAAGACCTATATGATCCATCATCTATCAAGAATCATTACTTTGGCCATTAATTTTATTAACAGAGCTTCTAGGAGAGAATAATAATAAAATTAACATGAGTGTATAACTATCATTTCAATATTTTATACATGATTTATAATCACCGCCTAGGGTGTGCAACGATAAATCATGCTAAAATGCGTTATCCTTTCAAAGATCCAACCCGTACATAATGAAGTCCCTTCCTAGGGGTTGAAACCACCATGTGCTACTTATGTATCAATGATGGAGGCCGTAGGTCCTCTCTTCAAAAATCTTCTCTCACTCATTCTTTTGAAATCAAGGTTTTATTTTAAAAACATGCATGAACAATTTTAATGAGCGGCACTCCCTGTTCTATATGACATGATATCAATATACATGGCAAATCATATGATAATGTAGACAAGCAAAGCAATCATGCAAGGCCACAAGCAAAATAATAATAAATAACTGTAATATTATGGTTCCATCCTAGAGAATAGAAAAGAAAGATTAGTAAAGAATAATCAAAACATATTATTGATTCCTCAACCTTGAATCTTCAAGTTGTATCCTTCTTCATGTAATGTCTATCTTTAAGTTTTCAATTCCGCATAGATCGAGTACTCCATATTTTTGTCATATCTAAATTTTAATGTTTTTCGAAATTGTCCCAAAAATAAAATCAAAACTACATCAAAAAATGCACCTTTTCTGAAAATCACAGCTCTCTGTCAGCAAGTTGATTTGTGTTATTAGCCTGCCGGTTATGACCCTTTGGCCTGTCAATCTTTTTATGTCGGCCCATCGGTCATGATAGTTTGGCCTACCGCTAGAGCCACCAGAATTATACTCCACTGACAGCTTGCCAATCCCAAAGTCCACCCTACCGATTTCGCAACCATCGACCTGCTGAACCTAAAGGTTTAGTATACTGATCGAGAAAAAACTATGCTTTTCAAAATATACAATTTTTAATGCAATTTATCAATTTTATTTTCAACAATTCAAAAACATAAAATTAGAGACTCAGGAAATACTTGAAAACGCTATCATCCATCTTCTAGATCTGTTATCTCTAAATGATTATTTAATTACAAAATTCTTACAAATTTAAAATTAAATAATAATTCCTAAACGGAGATGATAGTCCGTCATCTAATTACATGAAAAACCTAGATACACATTCTAACCTCTAAGGAGCCATAACCGACATAAAATAATTAATTAATTAATAATTAAATAATAATTTAATCAACCATAATTAATTAATGAACATTCACCATAAAATCCATGACAACATAAAAAAATGCAGAAACCTAGAGTGTCAACTCTCTATAAAATTAAATTCAAGCATAAGAAAGATCAAGATCACATCATTTATGCATATAGCATGATCACAAACTTTTAAATCTATGTAAAAACCATGGCTCTAATACCAATTGTTGGCAAAATAGTATGTAATAGAATTTTAAAATTTTTTTATACTGGAGTATTTTTCAAAACACAAGGTTGACACACTATATGCATAAATTAATCAGATCTTACTAACCTTATAACTGTAGAAAAGCTCCAGCAATCCGTGAAGAGATGTGCGTTCTAGAAGGACCTCAACCAACTAGCCTTCTTTGTTATTCTCTATCCATGATCGGTGTGTGTATGGGCACACTCGTATGACTCTTCCACTAGGCGACTCTCTTTCCAACCAATTGAGAAATACCTAAAGCTATAGTTTGTGATTTGTGAACAATAGCTTTCTAGGGAGTTGCAGAGTGTCAATAGTAGAGTCTCACTCTAGATTTCTCAACTGATCTAAATAACAATGAGTCTCACTCCCCTTTATATAGAGGTTGGGCCCAAGAGCTAGTCCTAATCAAAGAAGGCTTCGAAAATTCAAATCAAAATCAAATTAGAAACAATATTTGATAAAATCCACGTAGAAATGCATGATTTATTTAACGCTCGGTGGGCAGGCCGAACTTGCTCCATTGATAGGCTGAACTTAAAGATCAGCCTATCAAACTTCCAATAAATGATCCATGTGAATCTTTTATTTCTCACATGAGATTTTTGGGATAGATCCTTAGTTTTAATTCAAATAACCCAATAGAGAAGTTATCTGATCAAAACAGTCATATCAAGATAATCTCTAGGAAAATAAATATTCCTGATAATTCAACAAGTTTATCTTGAATTAATTAAAAAATTAATCCAACCGATAAACAATCATGAATTATTTGATCTCGATAATTCAACAAGTTTATCTTGAATTAATTTATTCACAAAATTAATTCAACCGCTAAACAGACATGAATTATCTGATTTTATCGAATTTTCAGTCAATCTAATAATATGACACAAGTAACCAATTATTAGAAAAGCACGTCGTATCGTTACAAGATTTTTTATGAGCTAGCAAAGGAGACCTGATGGACCTATATAGTTTAAGCTCGTGATAATTATGAAACCCAATATCCCAAATATACATCTCATAATTATCATCTCTAACGCTACTCCACTAAAAGCTTAGAGTTGTACTCTTGAACTACATAGAATTATGAAGCCTGTATAGCTAAGTCTCCATGATATATCATAATGTATCATATCCCCATAGGATTATCTATAATCAGCTTAAGGACAAGTTTTGTCTTACATTTTCAATTATTTTTCTCTTACGTTCTATTATTTCACCATCAAAAAACTTATCATCCATAGATGATATACCATTTGGTTACACTTATGTATCTAAATGGTTAAGCGCTCTAGTTTTTCAAATACAGGATAACACATATAAGAGGATATCAACTACTCCAAAAGAGGAGCTATAGATTTCATATCTATGAATAATAGGTTTACGCTATCAAGAGTCATGCCTTCAATGTATTGGCATGCGTACCCCTATTAAAACATGGATGTCATTCTTTGGCACATCAAAAGACATAAGTTAAGACAATGGGTCTATTATTCATCTCTGAATTAAGATACAATACACTTGATTTTCTAAAGTGAATCGATTTTCTATGACAGAATTATTAATCCGAATCAATTTACTTTACGTCCCAATACAACACATCATCACCTATGACAATGTGCTAATGTTTCTATTCATGCAAAGATTGTTTGTCTATATCTCTAATCAGAGATAGTTTGTCTTGGCCATCGGAGGTGAACTCCATGAAAAGCAGCATTGGTAGATTGTCACAGAGAGATAAAGTATAACTGATTTGGATTAATACTTCTGTCTCGACAAATCAATTCACTGTAGACAATCATATGTGTTGTATCTTAATCTTGAGATGAATAGTAGGCTCGTTGTCTTGACTTATGTCTTTCGATGTACCAAATGGTGATATCCATATTTTATGATAGTACACATGTTGGTACGTTGGAGACATGACTTTTGATAGCGTAGACTTGTTATTCATAGATACATAATCCATAGCTCTTCTTTAGGAGTTGATGATATCATCTTATATATGTTACCCTGTAATTGAAAAACTAGAGCACTCAACCATTTGGATACATAGATGTAACCGAATGACATACTATTTTTGGATGATAAGTTTTCCGATGGTGAGATAATGGAATGTAAGAGAAAAATTATTGGGAAGGTAAGACATAATTTATCCTTAAGCTGATTATGGATATCCTATGAGGATACGACACATTATGATATGTTATAGAGACTTAACTATTTGGGCTTCGTAATTCTATATAGTTTGAGAGTGCAGCTCTAAGCTTTTAGTGGAGTAGCGTTAGAGTTGATAATTATGAAATGTATATCTAGGATATTAGGTTTCATAATTATCAGAAACTTTAACTATATAGGTCCATCAGGTCCCCTTTGCTAGTACATAATAAATCCTATAATAATATAATGTGCTTTCTCAATAAATTGGTGACTTATGTTGAATTATTAGATTGGCTAAAATTTGATAAAATTAGATAATTCATGTTTGTTCATCGGTTGAATTAATTTTGTGAAAAATTAATTCAAGATCAACATGTTGAATTATCGGCAGTATTTATTTTTCTAGAGATTATCTAGATATTGTTGTTTTAATCAGATAATTTCTTTATTGGATTATTTAAATTAAAACTGAGGCTTTATCTAAAGAATCTCGAGTGGGAAATAAAAGATTCGTAAGGATCATTTATCATAGGTTTGGCAGGCCGGTCTTTAGGTTCAGCCTACCGAACTAATGACTATCTGATCATGCATTTTTATGTGATTTTATTAGATATTGATCTAGATTCAAATTTTTGAGGCCTTATCTAATAAGGACTAACCTCTAGGCCTAACCTCTACAAATAGGGAGTAAGATTCGCAAGTTATTAAGATCAATTAAGAAATCTAGAGTGAGCACTCTATCTATGAGTCTCTGAAACTCTCCTGAGAGCTATTGTTCATAAATCACAAACCTTAGTTTTGGGTTTTCTTAATTGGTCCAAAGGAGAGTCACTAGGGTAACAGCTATACGTTGTGCACCCACACGTACTCCAATCATCAATGGAGAATAGCAAAGAAGACCAGTTGGTTGAGGTTTTTTTGGAACGTTCTACTCTTCACGGATTGCAGGATCTTTTCAAAAAACAAGTTTAGAAAAATTTGGTTCATTTATGTATGTAGCATGTTAAAATTGTGTTTTGGAAAATACTCTGATTAAAATTTTTAAAATTTTCACTACGTACTATTTTTCCAACATATATACCATCCTAGACCTATTTGATCTAGCATATACTAATAATCATTTTCTTTGACCATTAACTTTATTAACAGAGCTCTTAGAGGAGGTTAATAATAAAATTAATCTTAAGTGTATAACCATCATTTCAACTACTTTATCCATGATTTAAAATGATACTTAGGGATGAACAACGATAAATCACGCTAAAACAAATTATCCTTTCAAAGATCTAACCCAGTATTGATGCAAACCCTTCCTAGGGTTCAGAATCGTCATGTGATACCTATGGACCAACGATGGAGGCCTTAGGTCCTCTCTTCGAAAAGTTTTTCCCACTCAATATTTTAGAAATCAAGGTTTTAATTGACATACATGAATAATTTTTAAAGAGCAGCACTCCCTATTCTACATGGCATGTTATCAACATACATGGCAAAACATATTATAATGTAGACAAACAATGCGACAAACAAAGCCATGAGCAATATAATAAACAGCCATAATATTATAGTTCCATCCTAGAGAAAAGAAAATAAAGATTACAAATGATCAATTGAAAATTGTATTGATTCCTTATCTTGTATCTTCTCGTTGTATCCTTCTTCATGGGACGTCCATCTTCAATTTTCAATCTCATATAAATTAAAAATTTATTTTTTTGGTTATCATAAAATTTCATGTTTCTCAAAATTGTCTCAAAAAATAAAATAAAAAAACTACACATGAAAAAGAATTGTTTAAAAAATGGTTCTGTTTGAGACTGGCCCGCCGATCTGTGACCACCAGCCTGTCAATGTCATACAGTATTCGTGGTTTTCCTAACGCTCAGCCTATCAGTATAGGATAATCGGCCTTTCAACCGATGCTAAACCAACATTTTTCAACCTTTTGCAAAAAAAAAAAATTATGCATTTTTCATTTTATTTTTAAACAATTCAAAACTTTAAAATTAATAAACACAGAAAAAACACATTGAACTGCAAGCATCTCCATTTTTTAGATCCGTCTCCATTTCTAATAATTATTATAATGCAAATTTGTAAAACATAATTAAAATAATAAATCTTAGACAGTGATGATAGACCACTATCTAATTATATAAAAAACCTAAATATACATTTTAATCTTTAAGGAACCATAACTGACAAAATTAATTAATTAATATAATAGTTAAGACAGAAATTAATTAACAATAATTAATTAATAAACATTCACTATTAATCTTATGACAACATACAATTACATAGAAACCTTAGGTGCCAACTCTCTAAAAAGATTTAATTCAAGCATAGGAAGAATAAGATCACATAATTTATGTATATATAATGATCACAAACCTGTATAATTAACGAAAACCATGGCATTGATACTAATTGTTAGAAAATGCGAACGCAGTAGAATTTTAAAATTTTTAAATCAAAGTTTTTTCTAAATAACAAGTTTGACATACTAAGTACATAAATTAATAAAAGATCTTATGTACCTATTTAGTATACCAAAAATTGTAAAAATTGTAACTAGAGGAAAATGTCCCAGAAGAACCTCAACCAACTAGTTTGTTATTCTCTTTTCACGATTGAAATGTGGGTAGTCGCACGTTGTATAGTTTTTCCTACAGTGACCTCTCTTTTTAATCACTTGAGAAGACTATGAGCTAAGGTTCTAGATGTTGAATAATAGCTCTATGGGAGTTTCAGATGTTTTCTCCCTAGAATACTCTTTCTATGCTTCTTAAATGATCTAAGGAACAATAAAAAATAGTTCCCTTTATATAATGGTCAAATTTGGGGTTACTCATTGTCAGATTAGGTTTCAAAATTTGAGTTTGGATGAACTTCTGGCCAAAAACGCGTATTAGGATTACCGCATGGTTGGCATGCCGAACACGTGCACTGTATAATGTGGCCTTGTACACCACAGGCTTGGTGATAATCGAGATAAGGCCTTGGAAGTGGAACATCTATGGATTAGATAAGGACTGTAATTTTTTTAATGTAAATGAGCGTGACTTTTTTTTGGCAATATTCAATATATATTGGAGTATGGGTTAATTACAGAAAGATATCTTATAGTTTTATTTATTTTATAATTTATCCTTCTATTTTAGGAAACTATGAAAGTGATTTTTAGATTTGAATAAATTGTTTCAATTTCATCCCTTGTCTATTATAAACTAGAAAAAAAGAGGCAAAATTAATTTTTTCTGACCTAAATGCCTTCTCATAAATAATAATAACTAATAATACCAATTAGAAAGAAAAATTAAACCTTTGTCATTAAAAAAATTGGAAATGGTACCTACTCAATAATGAAGGTCAAGTTCCCATGCCTTGGAAATGGAACTCAACAAGAAGTTTAACAGAAATAAAAATTAAAAAACTTAATCCTTCCACTTACACAACTTGTAGACCATGTCATAGTTCACTCCAAAATTACCAAAAAAAAAACTAGAAAAAAGTTCAAACAAGAAGGACTTTAACAGGTCCAATGTCATAGTTGGAAAACATTTTCCCCAAAAAAGAAAAAAAAGAGTTAAAATTTTTATTTAGAAAGGAAAAAAGCCATAGGAATCTTGTTAGAAATTTTTTTCCTCTAGAACTCCGCACAAGTTTGATGGTTGATGGTCGAAACTTATTGAAGATCTCCAGTCAGACTAAAGTATTCATGACGTTCAGCAAGGTAGAGATGATCTGGTAAGCTTCAGTGGCCATGTCTCTTTCTTGTCGATCGTTCACTTGCCAAAGGCCTGAGAGAAGTGGTGTGTTGCCATAGTTCTGATGAATTTCTTCCTTCTCCTCGAATAGAGGCGAGATTCGAGCCTTAAGTTTGACTACAAAATCCTAGAAGTTTGAATCTTTTGCATAACTCTTTGATTTGAAGTCTTCTAAACCTATGCTTTGCTAAAACGCTCATCATAGAGCTTTTTTTTATGGTTAATGATAGATCTTACTAACCTCATTGTATACCGAAGTGGGCTCAAATCTGTGTAGAGAAGAGTGTTCCAAAAGAGCCTCAACCAACTGGTCTTCTTTGCTATTCTTTATCCACAATCGGAGTGTGAGTAGTCACACGTCGTATAGTTTTTTCTCCAGTGACTCTTCTTCCAACCACTTGAGAAGACCTAGAGCTAAGGTTCTTGATGTTAAATAATAGCACTTAGGTAGTTTCAAAGTTTTTCAAACTAGAGCACTCACTCTATGCTTCTCAATTGATTTAAATAATTGAGAAAACTCACCCCCTATTTATAGTGGTCAAATCTAGAGTCAAACCCTATCAGATAAAGCCTCAAAATTTGAATCTAGTTCAACCTTTGAGGAAAAACGCATCTAAAACATATAAACAGATTATCGCATGATCGACAGGCTAAACTGTCCCATCGACCTACCGAACTTATTCTATCAGCAGGCCAAACTACTGCATCGGCTTGCTGAACTTGTGATAATCTAGATTCAGGAGAATATCTTATTTTTCGCTTAAGATTCTTAGATAGGGCCTCACTTTAATTCAAATAACCTAATATAATAGTTAACTGATCAAAACAGTCATATCTGGACAATTTCATAGAAAATAAAATATTATCCAAATAATTCAACATGTTTATCTCGAATTAATTCATAAAATTAATTCAACCGATAAATTGACATGAAATATTAGACATGATCTTATCGAATTTTAGCCAATCTAATAATTTAACATAAGTCACCGATATATAGGAAAAACATGTCATTTCATTACAGGATTCATTATGAGCTAGTAAAGGAGACCCGATGGACATATACAGTTCAAGCTCCTATAATTATAAAATACAATATCTTAGATACATATTTTATAATTATAACTCTAATGCTATCTACTAAAAGCTTAGGGCTGCACTCTCAAACTATGGAATATTACGAAGCTTTAAGTAAGCTAATTGTTCTTGACATATCATAATGTGTCACATTCCCATAGGATATTCATAATTAGCTTGAGGATAAATTCTATTTTACCTTCTCCATTATTTTTATTTTACGTTCCATTATCACACCATTAGAATACTTACTATTTGAAGATAGTATATCATTCAATTACACCTATGTATCCAAATGGTTGAGCACTCCAGTCTTCCAATTACAAGATAACACATATAAGAGAATATCATTAACTCTACAAAAAGAGCTATAAATTTCATATCTATGAATAAAAAGTCCACATGAATGAAGAGTCATATCTCTAATGTACCAGTATGCATACTATCATTAAGTCAGGATGTCACCCTTTGGTACATCAAAAGACATAAGTCAAGAATACAAGCTCATTAGTCATTTCAAGATTAAGACACAATGCACACGATTGTCTAAAGTGAAGTGATTTGCATAAGCAGAATTATTAATCTAAATCAATTCAACTTTATGTCTGGATCCAATACATCATCACCTATGAAAATGTACCAATGTTTCTACTCATAGAGTCCGACTCCGATGACCAAGACAAGCCATCTTCTGTCAGGGATGTAGACAACATAACAATCTTAGCATGAATAAAGTGCCCAACTTTATTCCCTCGATTGTGGATCTTATGATTTATACTATCACCTTTAAGATTCATATCTTCTGCATAATTTGTCTATCATATGCATGATTCTTAAATGTTTAGACTAACAATCTTAGACTTTTATTTGTTAATTATACATTCAATAGAAATGAATGTAAAAAAGAAAACATTTGGTATTTGAATAATAAATAAACTCTTCATTGACAAAATGTCTCCAAAAAGATATTACAACATTTTACTCCTTAGGGCACCATGTCTAACAATCTCCCACTTGCACTAACTGAGAAAATATGACATATCTTGCATCCCCATAGCCTCCATATGCCTCTCAAAAACTCTCACAGTTAATGTCTTTGTCAATGGATCAGCTAAATTGTCCTCAGACGTGATTTTGTATACAACAACATGCCCGCCCTTAACGAAGTCCTTTATCACATGATGCTTCCCCTGAATATGCATACTCTTCTCGTGATCTTGGTCCCTTGGCATTAGCTATCATTATAGTGTTATCACAATACAGTGATACCACCTTATCCATACCTAGAACTACCTTAAGATCCCCAAGGAACTTGGGCTAACTGCCACATACTCGGCCTCCATCATTAAATCTAAAGTGCAATCTTACTTGACACTTCTCTAAACAATGGCACCGTCGCCCAAAGGAAACATAAAACTAGAAGTCAATCTTCTTGAATCCAGACAGGATTGGAAATCCGAATCAATGTACCTTAGAGGTGTTAGATCCTCACCCAAATACACAAGCATATACCTACAAGTTCTTGTCAGATACTTGAAAATATGCTTGATCACAACCTAGTGGTTTGGTTCTAGATCTAACTAAAATCAACTTACTATCCTGACTGTATAACAAATGTCCGGTCGTGTACAAAGCATAGCATATATAGGATTACCCACTGACGAAGCATAAGGCACTTTCTTCATGTATTCTCTTTCTTCATGAGACTTTAGTGAGTCTTTCTTAGAAAGAGAAATTACAAACCTAGATGGTTGCCCACTTTTCTTAGAATTTTACATTACATACCTCTCAAGAATTTTATCTATGTATGTAGCTTGGCATAAAGCTATTGTTTTTTCTTCCTATGTCGAAAGATCTGGATACTAAGAACATAATTAGCTTCACTCAAGTCTTTCATGTCAAACTACTTGGTCAACCATAATTTGACTGATGACAATGCTCTGACGTCATTGCCAATCTATAAAATATCATCTACATAGAGCAGTAAAGAAACCACCTTTCTATCCTTAATGTCTGTCTAAACACATGGTTCGTTCACGTTTTGTTTGAACTTATAAGTCTTTGTCACTTGATCGAATCTTATATTCCAAGAACGGGAAGCCAACTTAAGTCCATAAATTGACTTTAGCAGCTTACAGAGCTTTCCTTTAATCATGGAATAGTAGGCCAAGTGTTGTGGACATGCCAAGCTTCCTCTAGGTTACCAGGTAGCTTAGTTGTGGTCAGGCATCAGATGATCAGGTCCATTCATATTCCAGTCTGGTCATCAACTATGTTGACTATGTCTTTTTTGATGCTAGGCTTAGATAGCCTCTCAATTAGAACTTACATTAGGCTGCTATCTTCTAAGCCTGATATTAGTCAAGCAAGTGTGTCAGCTTCAGCATTTTCTACCCTTGGGATCTAAACAAAGGAGTAGCTCTTGAATTGTCCATTGGGGCTTTGACTTTGCTTAGGTACGTGGCCATGGACTCACTTCGAGCCTTGAAACCGCTGATCACCTGCTGGACAACAAGCATCTAATCATTGTGGATGCCAATGCAATCCACCCCAAGGTCACTTGCTATTTTGAGTCCAGCTATCAAGGCTTCATTTCAGCCTCATTGTTGGAGGCCCTAAATTCAAAAAAAAGTGCATAACTCGCCTTATAGCCATCTGGACTAGTGAGGATAAGACTGGTGCCTGACCTGTTCATGCTCGCGAATTCATCGACAAATAGTTTCTATTTGGGTTTAGGGTCAGTTGCGCTGCTACTCGGTGAGTCGTGATCTTTGATAGGGGCCCTCTTGGTTAAAGGGGTGGCTTGTCAGGCATCTATGAACTTTGTTATAAAATTGGCCAATGCTTACTCTTTTGTGGCCATCTAGAGCATTAAATGTATGTCAAATTCACCAAGCTCTACATACTACTTGGCCATCTTACCAGACATTTCTAGATTTTGGAGGACTTGGTGCAAGTGATACTTGGTCAAGACCTGAATCGTATGCCCTTAGAAGTATAGTTGATGTTTTTGAGTGGAGGTGATGAGGGCAAGTTCTAACTTTTCCAATAGAGGGTACCACTCCTTAGTGCCCTGGAAGGCTTTACTGGTGTAGTAGATCAGTTTTCGTACATTCTCTTCTTCTGAGATGAGGACTAAGCTGATCGCCTACTCAGACACTACCAAGTAGGCGTAAAGTGTCTTTCCCAATAAAGCTTTGGATAGACACAGAGGTGTGTCCAAGTATTTCTTGAGATTCTGGAGCACTTTTTTACACTCCCTACTCTATTCAAACTTCCCTTTGAATGCCTAGAAAAAAGGCTAGCAATTTTCGGGGGATCAAGGGATGAATCTAGATAGGGCGATGAACATGCCAATTAGCTTTTGGACTTCCTTGACTATTCAAGGAGAATGCATGTCCACCACAGCTTAGGCTTTGGTAGGATTGATTTTGATGCCCTAATGATTGACCATAAACCCAAGGAACTTACTAGACTTTGCTTCGAACACACACTTGGCAGGGTTGAGCTTCATCTTGTATTCCTAGAGTATGTCGAAACTATCTCAGAGGTAGAGATACAAGAATGGGCTGGCCCGGCCTAGCCTACAAATTTTGTGGCCAGGCTAGGCTGGCCTATATTAGAATTACCTCGGTCCAGCCTATACCATGGGCCAATTTTAAATGGCCCGAGCTAAGCCGTGCTATGGGTTGGGCCGGGCAGAGCCATGGGCCAAACTGGGTCATGCCGTGGGCCTTGAATAGGCTGGCCCATTCGAGCCCATCTGTAAGTTAGGATGGGTAGGTCCATCTTAGCCCATCACAGGTTTAGATGGGCTAGCCTATCTAAACATGAAATTTTCAATTTTTATTTTTTATTTTTGAATTTCTAAACAAGTTAACAAATATAAAAGTTTAAATAGTCAATGAAAATATGAAAAGAGATATTTTATTTATGATTGTCTTATTAAAAACCTTTCCAAGGAAAACCCAATGGGACAAACCTTGGTAAGGAAAAAAGAGTACAATCAGGATAATTACATATAAGATGTTTAAAAAATCACTAAAAAACAAAACCTTGCCATGAGTGATGCGTCAGGCCTTTTTGTTGGAGAAGGCCATACTCTACCATCTTCACCTGTGAATGAACATGAATATATATATATATATATATATATATATGAAATTGGGCTACAATGGCCCTTTAGTGGGGTGGCCCATTGTAGGCCTATATGGGCCTTACATGGTCCAGGATAGGCTGGCCCATGATGGGCCTAAACATGTCAGCCCAGCCCATGATTTTTCATGGGCCGTGCCTATTGGATGTATATGCCCTAATGAATAAAAACGTAATATGTTTTTGGAGATATTTTTATTAATAAAGAATTTATTTATTATTTATATACCAAATCTTGTCCTCTTTATGTTCATATTTATTGAATGTATGTTAAGCAAAGAATAGTATGAGACTATCGGTCTAAACCTTTAAGAATTGGGCATATGATAGACATATTATGCGGAAGACATGATTCTTAAGGTGATGGTCTAAAGCATAAGATCCGCAATTGAGGGAATAAAGTTGGGCGCTTTATTCATGTAAAGATTGTTATGTTGTCTATATCCTTACTGGAAGATGGTTTGTCTTGACCATCAAAGGTAGACTCCACAATTAGAAACATTAGCACATTGTCATAGGTGACGATGTGTTGTATCGAGACGTAAAGTTAAATGATTTGGATTAATAATTGTGTCTCAGCAAATCGATTCACTTTAGACAATCATTTATATTGTATCTTAATCCTGAGATGAATACTAGGTAGTTTGTCTTGACTTATGTCTTTTGATATACTAAAAGGTGACACCCATATTTTAATAGTAGTACACATGCTGGTACATTGGAGGCATAGCTCTTAATAGCATAGACCTGTTATTCGTAGATATGGAATCCATAGCTCCTCTTTAGGAGTTATGATATCCTCTTATATGCGTTATCCTGTAATTGAAACACGATAGCGCTCAACCATTTGGATACATAGGTCTAACCGAATGGTATACTATCTTGGATGGTAAGTTTTCTAATGATGAGATAATGGAACATAAGATAAAAATAATCGGGAAGGTAAGACAGAACTTGTCCTTAAGCCAATTATAGATAATCCTATGAGGATACGATACACTATGATATGTTATGAAGACTTAACTACACGGGCTTCGTAATTCTATATAGTTCAATAGTGCAGCTCTAAGCTTTTATTGGAGTAGTGTTTAAGTTGATAATTATGAAATGTATATCTGGGATATTAGGTTTCAAAATTATCGGGAGCTTGAACTATATAGGTCCATTTGGTCTCCTTTGCTAGCTCATAAAAATCTTGTAACGATATGATGTGCTTTTTCAATAATTGATAACTTATGTTAGATTTATTAGATTGGCTGAAAATTCAATAGAATTAGATAATTCATGTTTGTTTACCGATTGAATTAATTTT
This sequence comes from Artocarpus hirsutus, assembly GCA_946598075.1. NCBI lineage: Eukaryota > Viridiplantae > Streptophyta > Magnoliopsida > Rosales > Moraceae > Artocarpus > Artocarpus hirsutus. The sequence continues at coordinate 15,411 of CAMOHE010035032.1, read as the reverse complement.
GTGATAAAATTAATTCAAGATAAACTTGTTGATTTATCAGGATTAGATGATTCATGTCAGCTTATCAGTTTGATTAATTTTGAATTAATTCATGATAAACTTGTTAACTTATCAAGAATTTATTTATTTTTCTAGATATTATCTAGATAAAGTTGTTTTAATTTGATAAATTTTTTGTTGGGTTATTTGAACTAAAACTGAGACTTTACCCTATAGAATCTCGGGTGTAGAATAAAAGATTCGATAGAATTTTTATCGCAAGTTTGACATGTTGATCCTCAGGTTTGGCCTATCGATGGGCAAGTTCAGCATGCTAACTAGATAGATCGGCATGCCAGCCGCGTGATAAAAAGATCATGCATTTAGATACGAATTTTAACAGATATTGATTTGATTCTCAATCAAATTTTTAAGCCCTTATCTGATAAGGACTAACTCTTGGGCCCAACCTCTATAAAAGGGGAGTGAGTCTCATTACTATTTAGATCAGTTGAGAGATTAAGAGTAAGACTCTGCCGATGAGACTCTAGAAACTCCCTGAGGGCTATTGTTCACAAATCACTAACTGTAGCTTTGGGTTCTCTCAATTGGTTTGAAGGAGAGCTACCTGGTGGAAAAGCTAAACGACATGATCCCACACACACTTAGATCGAGTATAGAGAATAGCGAAAAAGACCAGTTGATTGAGGCTCTTCTTGAACGTTACTTTTCTTCACTGATTGCTGGCATTTTTTGGTACATAGAGGTTAGTAAGATCTAGTTAATTTATGCATATAGTATGTCAACTTGTGTTTTAAAAAATACTCTGATATAAAAAATTTTAAAATTCTGCTGCATATTGTTATTCCAACAATTGGTATCAGAGCCATGGTTTTTAAATAAATTTGCAAGTTTGTGATCATGCTATATGTATAAATTATGTGATATTTATCTCTCCTATGCTTGAATTTAATTTGTAGAGAGTTGGCACTCTAAGGTTTCTATATATTTTTATGTTGTCATGGATTATATGGTTAATGTTTATTAATTAATTATGGTTGAGTAAATTATTATTTAATTAATTATTAATTAATTTATTTATACCGGTTATGGTTGTAAAGAGGTTAGAATGTGTATCTAGGTTTTTCATGTAATTAGATGACGGACTATCATCTCCATCTAGGAATTATTATTTAATTTTAAATTTGTAAAAATTTTGTAATCAAATAATCATTCGGAAAAGACAGATCTAGAAGGCAGATCTAGAAGGCAGATCTAGAAGATGGATGATAGTATTCCTAGGTATTTCCTCTAATTTTATGTTTTTGAATAGTTGAAAATAAAATTGATAAATTGCAATAGAAACTATATTTTTTGAAAAGGGTGGTTTTTGCTCAGTCGGCATGCCGACTCCAATTCGACAGGCCGATGGTCACAGGATCGGTAGGCCAGACGTGAGGTTTGGTAGGCCATCTACAAGGCAGAAATCTAGTGGCTCTGGCGGCAAGCTGAACTTTCAAGATCAGCAGGCCGATGGGTCATGACCGGCAGGCCGATTGCATAGATCGGCTGGCAGAGAGCTGAAAATTTTTTCCAGAAAAGGTGCAGTTTTTTATGCAATTTTAATTTTAATTTTTGGGACAATTCTAAGAAACATTAAATTTAGATATGACTTGAAATATGGAGTATTCGTTCTATGTGGGATTGAAGACTTACAGATGAGTATTACATGAAGAAGGATAAAGCTTGAGAACTCAAGGATGAAGAATCAATAATATGTTCTGATTTATCTCTTGTAATCTTTATTTTCTATTCTCTAGGGTGGAACCATAATATTATGGTTATTTATTATTATTTTGCATGTAGTTTTGCTTGATTACTTTGCTTGTCTACATTATAATATGATTTGCTATGTATATTGATAACATACCATATAGAATATGAAGTGCTGCTCTTATTAAAATTGTTCACACATGTTTTTTTTAAATAAAACCTTGATTTCAAAAGAATGAGTGGGAGAAGGTTTTGGAAGATAGAACCTAAGGCCTCCATCATTGGTCCATAGGAAGAACATGTTGGTACCCCTAGGAAGGGATTTTATCATGTACCAGATTGGATCTTCAAGAGGATAAGGTATTTTAGCATGATTTATCATTGCACACCTCTAAGTGGTGATTATAAATCATGAATAAAATTTTGAAATGATGGTTATACACTCATGTTAATTTTATTATTAACCTTCCCTAGGAGCTCTGTTAATAAAATTAATGGCTAAAGAAACGGTTATCAATATATGATAGATCATATGGGTCCTGGATGGCATATATTAATTGGGAGAGGATCTGTGTTCTTGATTGAATTTGGCATGACTCCCCTAGGAGCGTGTTGAATTCTGAGTTGGGAATTATCATTGTAAGGTTGTGATATTTTTAAGTTTTTGACACATAAACACATTTGTATGTTTTAACATGATTGTGTTATCTTACTAAATTATTATGCTATGTTTGCTTATGTTTGGTATATGATTCTTTATTGTAGATTAAAAATCTCCAAAAACATTTTATCTTCGATACTTGACAAAAACCAATTAACCGGAGAGAATTATAATGAATGGAAACGGAACCTGGACATCATCCTATCCTTTGAGAAACTAAAATTTGTGCTGACAACCCCTTGTCCTCTCGAGCCTACAGGAGACTCCACCAATGATCAATTCCAAGCATATGATTGTTCAAGCCCATTGCTATGTTATGGCCAACATGAATAACATACTGTAGGCTCAACATGAGGATTATGAGACTGTTAAGTAGATCTTCGATAATCTAGAAGACATGTTTGGAGGCCAGGCCCTAACAAAGCAGCAAGGGGCACTTTAGAAACTCTTAAACTGTAAGCAACGATTAGGGACGTCTATAAAGGAGCACATGATGTCGGTCAGGGGTTACCTCGTTGAGGCACAAACCAATGGAGCCAACATCGATGTTGAAACTCAGATGATTATGGTCTTTGAGACTCTATCTAAGGAGTTTATCCTGTTTAGAGCTACTTTTAATTTAAGTAATAGGCAGGATATGACCTTAACAAAATTATTAAAACAGTTATAGGAGTTCAAACTGCTGATCAAGGAGGCTCTTGGTGGCGACAAGGCCAATTTGGTAATTACTTCTAGTTCTAATCCTAACTCTAGGAATGGAAAAAAGTAACCGGCCAAAAATGGGAAGTCTTTTGTTCCTGCTAACAACAAGAGCAAGAAAAAGAAGAAGAAGAACCCGAAGAAGCTCAAGTGCTTCTTCTGCGAGATGGTCAGGCACATCAAGAAGTATTGCAAGGACTTACTTTCCAAAGGAGGTAGGTGTGATCTTCTATATTTAGAAACTTGTTTAGTTGAGGAATCCAGTGACATTTGGGTCATAGATTCCAAAGCAACTAATTATGTTTGTGTTTCTCTATAGGGGTTCAAAGAAACTAGAAGTCTGCTCTATGAAGACTTCATGCTTTGGATGGGCGATGGATCTTTGGTCTTAGCTGAAGCAGTAGGAGACGTCCATCTGTATTTTAATAATTATAGGAATTTAATTTTACGAGATTGTTTTTATGTTCCTAAATTTAAGAGGAATTTAATTTCTGTATCTTGTTTATTTGAAGACTCTTATTTGGTTTCTTTTAATAATAAAGTGGTGACTCGTAAAAACAAATCTTTTATCTATTCTAGAAGGATGCAAAATAATCTATATTTTATCAAACCTAACATGGACTTACTGCTTAATGTTGAGATAAACAATAATAACTCTAAAAGACTTAAAACTTCTCACTTTAATAAGACTTATCTTTGGCATTTGTGCCTTAATCATATTAACCTAAATAGGATTCAAAGGTTTGTAAGGGATGGACCTTTAAGTCACTTAAAAATAGAATCTATACCTTAATGTGAATTTTGTTTGGAGGGTAAAATAACCAAAAGACCATTCGAGTCTAAGGGCAACAGGGCCGAAGGGGTTCTAGAACTTATGCACAGCGATGTTTGCGGACCGATGAACATCTGGGCACAAGGAGGATATGAGTACTTCCTCACTTGTATTGACGATTACTTAAGATATGGGTATGTGTATCTGATGTACCACAAAAGTGACACTTTTTACAAGTTCAGGGAGTTTTGAGCTGAAGTGGAAAAACAATTGGGTAGACCCATAAAGGCACTTCGATCCGATCAAGGTGGAAAGTACCTTTCTGATGAGTTCTTAGGACACTTATTAGAGAATGGGATTTTATCTCATTTGACTACGCTGAGCATTCTACAGCAGAATAAAGTAGCTGAGAGAAGAAATAGGACTTTATTGGACATGGTCAGGTCCATGATGAGTTATTCATCATTACCTTTATCCTTTTGGGGATATGCACCAAACCACATGTTATCTTTCGAACAATGTGCCTTCAAAATCGGTCCCTAAAACTCCTCACGAGTTGTGGACGAGCAAGAAGACATCCTCAAACCATATTCGCATATAGGGATGTCTGGCTCATGTCCTGTTTAAGGATGCAAATAAGTTGGAAGCACATTTGAAAGTTTACGTTTTTATGGGAAATCCAAAAGGGACTAAAGGGGGTTATTTTTATAACCTAAAGGAAAATAAAGGCATGGTTTCAACTCATGCAACTTTCCTTGAGGAGAGTTATATGGACCACTTTAAGCCTCGAAGCAAAATAGTGCTTGAGGAGTTAAGGAGTGATCCAATCGCTTAGAGGGTTCTGGTAGAAAGCACTCCAATCAGTGTAGAAAAATCAAACAAACCCAAATAACAACCTAAGGGGCTTCGACGTAGTGGGAGGATCGGGCATCAACTCGAAAGGTATATGTCCAATGGTGAGGCTTTCTTGGCTGAACCGGATGAACATGACAAGTATCCTTATACTTATGCAAAGGCTATAGAGGATGTTGATTTGAAATTCTGGACAGAGGCCATGAACACAGAGATGAAGTCTATCAAGACTAATCGGGTCTGGGAGCTTATGGATCTTCCTAAAGGGGTAAAACCCGTAGGGTGTAAATGGATCTACAACAGGAAAAGAGAAGTGGATGGAAAGGTCAAAATCTTTAAGGCTAGATTGTAGCTAAGGGTTATACGCAAAAGGAAGGAATTGATTACGAGAAAACCTTTTTGCCGATGGCCATGCTTAAGTCTATTAAGATTCTCTTGTCCATAGCTGCTGCTCTTGATTACAAGATTTGGTAGATGGATGTCAAGATAGCTTTTCTAAATGGCTATCTTGATGAGTCCATTTATATAGACCAACCAGACGGGTTCAAGGTCAAAGGTCAAGAAGGTAAGGTTTGTAAGTTGCTAAAGTCAATTTATAGACTTAAGCAAGCTTCCCGTTCTTGAGACATAAGATTTGGTCAAGTGATCAAGACTTATGGGTTCTCACAAAATATGGATGAACCACGTGTGTACAACCACATAAAGGATGGGAAAGTAGTTTTTCTACTGCTTTATGTAGATAACATTCTATTAATTGGCAATGATATAGAAGTGTTGTCGTCGATCAAATTATGATTGACCAAGCAATTTGACATGAAGGACTTGGGTGAAACTAATTTTGTTCTCATTATCCAGATTTTTTGGGATATGAAGAACAAAATGATAGCTTTGTCACAAGCTGGCTACATAGATAAAATTCTCAAGAGGTTTGCCATGCAGGATTCTAAGAAAGGTGGGCAACTATCTAGGTCTAGAATTACTCTTTCTAAGAAAGACTCTCCAAAGTCTGAGGAAGAAAGAGAATACATGAAGAAGGTGCCTTTTGCTTTGGTAGTAGGTAGTCCCATGTATACCATACTATACACATGACTGGATATTTGTTACGCGATCGAGATTGTAAGTCGATTTTAGGTGGATCTGAGATTGAACTACTGGGTTGTGGTAAAGCATATTTTTAAGTACCTAAGAAGGACTTGAAGGTATATGCTTATGTATTCGGGTGAGGACTTAACTTCTCTAGGATATATTGGTTCGGATTTCTAATTCTGTCTAGATTCTAAGAGATCGACTTCAAATTTTGTGTTTACTCTGGGCAGTGGTGCCATCAGTGGGAGAAGTGTAAAGCAAGATTGCACTTCTGATTCAACGATGGAGGTCGAGTATGTAGCAGCTAGTGATGCTACGAAAGAAGTAATGTGGCTCTATAAGTTCTTTGGTGATCTTAAGGCAATTCTTGGAATGGATAAGTAGTATCACTATACTGTGATAATAGTGCGGCAGTAGCTAATGCTAAGGAACTAAGATTTCACAAGAAGAGTAAGCATATCGATCGAAAGTATCATGTGATAAAGGATTTCATCGAGGGCAGGCATGCCATGTTATGCAAAATCACGTTAGAGGACAATTTAGCTGATCTATTCATGAAGACACTTACTGGGAGAGTCTTCAAGAGGCATGTGGAAGTTATGGGGATGCGAGATTTGTCATATTAACTCACTTAGTGCAAGTGGGAGATTGTTGGATGTGTATGCCCTAAGGAGTAAAAATGTAATGTTTTTGGAAACTTTTTATCAATAAAGAATTTATTTATTATTTATATACCAAATCTTGTCCTCTTTATGTTCATATTTGTTGAATGTATGTTAAGCAGACAATAGTCTGAGATTGTTGGTCTTAACCCTTAAGAATTGGGCATATGATGGATAGATTATGTGAAAGACACAATTCTTAAGGTTACGGTCTAAACCATAAGATCCACAATCGAGGGAATAAAGTTGGACGCTTTATTCATGTAAAGATTATTATGTTGTCTATATCCTTATTGGGAGATGGTTTACCTTAACCATTGGAGGTAGACTTCATGAATAGAAACATTGGCACATTGTCATAAGCGATGATGTGTTGGATCAGGACAGAAAGTGAATTAATTTGGATTAATAATTATTCTATCTAGGCAAATCGATTCACTTTAGACAATTATTTGTATTGTTTTTTAGTCCTGAGATGAATAGTAGGTTTGTTGTTCTGACTTATGTCCTTTGATGTAACACCCACATTTTAATAGTGGTACGCATGCTAATATAGTGGAGGCATGACTCTTGATGTCGTAAACTTGTTATTCAAAGATATGGAATCCATAGCTCCTTTTTAGGAGTAGTGATATCCTCTTATATGCGTTATCCTGTAATTGAAAAACTAGAGCACTCAACCATTTAGATACATAGGTGTAACCAAATGGTATAATGTCTTTGGATGGTAAGTTTTTCGATGATGAGATAATAAAATGTAAGATAAAAATAATCGAGAAGGTAAGACAGAACTTGTCCTTAAGCCGATTATGGATAATCCTATAGGGATACAATACATTATGATATATCATGGAGACTTAGCTATACGGACTTCGTAATTTGAGATAGTTTGAGAGTGCAACTCCATGCTTTTAGTGGAGTAGCGTTAGAGTTGATAATTATGAAATGTATATATGGGATATTGGGTTTCATAATTATCGAGAGCTTGAACTATATAAGTCCATTGCTAGCTCACAAAAATCTTGTAACGATACGGTGTGCTTTTTCAATAATTGGTGACTTATGTTAGATTTATCTGATTGGCTAAAAATTCAATAGAATCAGATACTTCATGTTTGTTTATCAGTTGAATTAATTTTATGATAAAATTAATTTAAGATAGAGTGGTTGAATTATCGAGATCAGATAATTCATGTCGGCTTATCGATTGGATTAATTTTGAATTAATTTAAGATAAACTTGTTGAATTATCAAAAATTTATTTATTTTCCTAGAGATTATCTAGATAAAGTTGTTTTAATTAGATAACTTCTCTATTGAGTTATTTGAATTAAAACTGAGACTTTACCCTATAGAATCTCAGGTGGAGAATAAAATAATCGCTGGAATTTTTATCACAAGTTCGGCATGCCAATCCTCAGGTTCAGGTTGTTGATGGGCAAGCTCGGCATGTTAGTTAGACAGATTAGCACGCTAGCCGTGCAATAAAAAGATCACGTGTTTAGACGTAGATTTTATTAGATATCGATTTTGATTTGCATCTGATTCAAATTTTTGAGCCCTTATCTGATTAGGATTGACTACTAGGCCCAAGCTCTATAAAAGGGGAGCGAGTCTCATTATTATTTAGATCAGTTGAGAGATTAAGAGTAAGACTCTACCGGTGAAACTTTAGAAACTCTCTAAGAGCTATCGTTCACAAATCACAAACTATAGCTTTGGGTTCTCCCAATTGGTTGGAAGGAGAGCCACCTGGTGGAAAAGCTAAACAATGTGAGCCTACACTCACTCAGATTGAGGATGAAGAATAGCAGAGAAAGCCAATTGGTTGAGGCCTTTCTAAAACGTTATTTCTCTTCACTAATTGCAGGAGCTTTTCGGCACACAGAGGTTAGTAAGATATGGTTAATTTATGCATATAGTGTGTCAAACTTATGTTTTGGAAAATACTTTGATATAAAAATTTTTAAACTTTTGTTGCGTACTATTTTTCTAACAATGCCGGGCAAGCCCATGGGTCGATATATGTTGGCCCAGCCCAACTCGCCAATTTTTTTACGCCAGGCCGTGCCTTGAACTATGACAAGCCATGTTGGCCTAATCCACCACTATATCAGGATGGGCTCGGGCCAGCCAACAGGCTTCAACCCCTTGTTGCATCTCCTACTCGAAGGTCCGCAATATGATCTGCTACTCGGACTAACTCGATGAGCATGTCGTTGACATATACCTCCATTGTCTTCCCGATCAGCCAAGCAAACTTCTTGTTCACTAGGCATTGGTAAGTGTCCCTAGCATTCTTCAACCTGAACGGCATAACCATGTAGCAAACTAGTCCCTAGTCTATGCTGAACGTGGTCTTCACTTGATCTTCCTAGGCCTTTTTTATCTAATTATAGCTAGAGTATGCATCCATTAAGCTTAGAAGCTCATGCCCAGTCGTTGCATCTACAAACTAGTCGATCCTGGGTAGTGGGAAGTAGTCCTTTAGGTAGGCTTTGTTTAGGTTGGTAAAGTCAATACAGACCCGCCACTTCCTGTTGCCCTTTTTGACCAAGACCATGTTCGCCAACCACTTCAGATACGTAATCTCGTGGATGAATCCAGCCTTTAAGAGTTTTTGAACTTCTTCATTGATGGTGGCATACCTCTTTGGATTGAATGCTTTCCTCTTTTGGGTGACTAGTTTTTGCCCGGGACAGACATTAATGTGATAGCTAATGATGCTCAGGTTGATCTCGGATAAGTCTTCATGGAACCAGGTGAACATGTCCTAATATTCTATTAGGAACTTCTCTAGGTTTGCCTTGATCTCAAGCTTTAGTAGGATCCAAGATGAACCGCTCGGTTGGGGTGTTTAGGGTCCAGGTGATATGGCACCAAGTCTTCCACAGGCATGGCTCGCACCTCGTTTTTAGGCAACCATGGGTCAAGGCCAGATAACTTTTGTGACTCATGCTCAATAGGGAATTATATCTCGTTCACTTTAAAAACGGCTGAAACGTTCAGCTGCTGAGCCGCTGCTTCCTTGACAGCCTTTGTGTAATAGTATTACAAATCTTTTTTCTCAACCTTATCACCTCAACCCCATTTTCAATAAGGAACTTCATTGCTAAGTGATAGGTTGAGACTAAGGTCTTGAAGGTGTTGAGAGTCAGCCGGCCAATGATGATATTGTGTTGGGAAGGCTTGTCAACAACAACGAACTCCAGGAGACGAGTTACCTAAGCACTACCTTTGTCGGATGTGACCGACAGGTAGATCATTCCTATTGCTCGGAGGTGTTCAGGCTAGGATCAGCACGGTGTTGCTAATCTTGAGTTTATCAAATGCTTGCTTGAGTAGGATGTTGGTTGAGCTATTGTTATCAATTAGCACCTGCTAAACTATGTTATTGGCTATCTGTAGCTGACACACCAGAGCGTCATTGTGTGGATGAATAACTCTATATGCTTCTTCCTCTATGAAGGTAATGGAAACGTCTTCTTGATAACAAATCTTATTGATGTGTTTGGACATGTTCATGAAGTCCCCTCTCTCGACCAATCTAGCCTCTTGAGCATATGCCTAGCAGCCATTCGAGACGTCTCTGGTGACTGGCCTGCCAAAGATTATGTGCATGATATTCGGTGGGTTTGGGGCATTCCCACCATCGTTATGTGTCCTAGGCTAACCTTCTCGGGTTTGTTGGTCATTTCTTTAGGTGTTGGCATCGAGGATCAAGACTTGCTCAATAAACTCACTGAGATGTCTTTCTTGGAAAAGCTTCTCAATTTGTTCTTTTAGTTGAATGTAGTCGCGAGTGTTATACTTGATATCCTTGTGAAAGTTAGAGTATTTGTTCTAATCTCTCCTAGCTCTATTCCCTATCAACAGAGGCCGATTCAACAACAAATTTTGGTTGCTCACCTAGTTTAGCACCTCGTTTATGGTGGCTACCAAGTGTGCGTAGCTTTGAAATTTCTCAGTTGGAACTTTGGATTTATCAGTTTTATGCTCGGGTGGATCCTTTTGCTTCTTGACCTTCTTGCTGCTATTGTTGTTGCCTTCTCTGTCCCAACAGTTCTTCATGTAATCGATCGGGTTGGCATGCCTCTGTGCATAGCCGAGCATTTGAGAAAACATGCGCGACTACTCGAAGGCAAATGACCAGATTAAGCCTTTGTCTTTCAGAAGGCATGCTTTAGAGTTTCATCTTTTAAGTGCCTCACATCTAACGCTACTTTGGTGAAGCGATTGATGTAGTCTCATACATCTCCTTCGCCTTACTTAACAGAATAGAAATAGGTTACCTCATTCCTCTTGGTTCGGGAAAGGGTGAAGGCAGGTGAGAAGGTGTTGGAAAGCTGGTAGAATAAGGGCATAGTGCCTGGCTTGATACGACAAAACCATTGCCGAGCTGGACCCATCAATGTGAGTGAAAATGCCTTGCACACGGCTACATCACTAGCATTTTAGAGGAGCCTATGACCTCAGTATAGTTTCAAGTGCTCATCAGCATCAGTCGTTCCATCATAACTTTGATTTGTGGCACCTTGAACTTGTTTAGATAGGGCCCTCGCATAATTGCATCGATGAATGGTGGGTCCAGCATCCTGCATTCGTCTACCCCATAACAGCGGCTTTTGATCTGGTCGATCTGCTGCTGCAAGTCTCATAACTGGCGACTGTTAGTGTCTTCGGGTAGCTTTGTCTTGTATTAGGCTCCACCCTCTACCTTGTCGCCTTTTCCCTCTAGTTCGTCCCCAGTAGGGCAAGCCCCCTCGTCCTTGAGTCTATCAAAGACTGAAGCTTAAGAGCCTTCTGAGGATCGGTCATAGCCTTCCCAAGGACTATCCAGCCTTCCCAAACAAGCCTGTTGTTTTTCGATATGCCCTTTAAGGCCTGACGTCTAGTATGAGTAGAATCTCCTTTGTTCGGAGAGTCACCCTTCAACCTTGCTTGACCGCCTACCCAGTCTTCCCTAGTCGGAGGAAGGAGAATGAGAGGTGATTGCTATGCTTGTTGTTGCGCCATTTTTTGGGTGAATAGGCGGACCACGGTAGTGAGCTCACAAATGAAATCTTGTGCCGCATGATCCGCCCTGGCCGCCTGATCGGGACCTCACTGCCCGGGGCCTCCCATGAGGTCTGTTATGGTTCTGGTTCTAGCCATTGCTTGACCCCTCTTTTTGGCTACCTTTGTCCATGTGTTTTCTCTCGTAACCATGCTTTGTATAGCCGTTAGCAGATGTGGCTGTTAAGTAAAGTCGTTGGAAAGGCATGATGCCCTCCTTCTAACGCCAAAATGTTGATGCTTAGCCTTAGTTTGCTATATATCAATATCATGTGTGGCTGCACATAGTGGTCGAATGACTCTTCCTGCTCGTCTTGGCCTCCCGAGGTTGACTTGCACATGAAGATGGACACTTCAAAGGTAAGGGGCATCGGTGTGGTACCGGCCAAAGGCTCTCTAATGCTCAAGTCAAGTACATGTTTGGCAGAGTTCGGGAGTAAACTTAGGTGGGAAAGAGCACGTTACCTCGAGGTGTAGTAAATGCTCTTAATTTATAGGCTATCACTTGGACCAGGTGTTAAGTAGTTTTGACCTATAACCCATGTGTTTCATCATGACGTGTCAGGTGGTAGGTGACAAGTGTCACAATCCCTGCTGGAGGTTTGCTCTCCGTTTGAGGGTTGGACTGAGGCCATATGTCGATCTTCCATGGTAAGTTGTTGTCTAGGTGCAGGCTTTGTTAGTCAGACCTAAACACTTCATTCGTCTCGAGGACAAGAAGGCCTTATGTGGTAGTCGATCAGGGTGTGCGGGGCACCTGGAAGAGAAATGATGTTCATGATGGAGGATAAATGCGTTCTTCGACAAAACTTTTTTGAAAAGAAAAAAAAAAGGAGGGGGGGGGGGGGGGGGGG
>CAMOHE010035023.1:0-21985 GCA_946598075.1 Artocarpus hirsutus | reverse complement strand
ATATCTAGATTATCTGAATTATATTCGAATTACTGACATTATCTAGATTTTTTGAATCAATTTGAATTACAAACATTATCTAGATTATCTAAGTCATATTCGAATTACAGTTTACCCTATTTACAATCTGACTCTATCTCGAAGTTAACAAATATATATATATATATATCTGCTTTAGGGTTTTTAGCCGAATTAAGAAAAAGAAGGTGTTCTATCATTCTAAAAGGGCGAAAAACATTAAAACCCTAAAAATTAGAGAGAGTCTTTTAACGCACAAGAGAGGGTGCTAGCACACCAATTAGTTTTTGAGAGAGTCTGTTCGTATGGATACCTGCAGAGGACGTTGCTCTAATTAACAACGTCTAAATCCGATTTCGATTACTAAAAGCTCGAGTTAAGGTGTCACCAGAGTGAACCCGCTCTCTCCCTTCCAGAATCTTGCCTTTTTGTCATCCTGGTAAGATTCTATGACTTTCTTATCAATCTAATATAATTGCATAGATCCTGCGAGGGTTTTGTGGGAATTAATTTTTATTTTTCGCTACGTATTTAAATCACAAAATCCAACAAAACCCAACAGATGCCACACCTAGAATTTGCAAGAACACTTAAACTCTAGATGATAAGTCAGTTTGTTGAATGCCACAAGATTAATCTTGATAAATTCAAAGAGTCTTCTCAAGAAAATAAGAAGAACGCAAGAAAGTCTCACCAAAAGTCATGAATAATGATCTGATTTATTAAAATTGAAATAACAAAGTGTTTACAATTATATAAGAAAGAATTTCAGCCCAAAAGAATCCCTAATCGAATGTTGACTTAGAAAATCCCTTAATTGGTGCTTTCCCATGCGAAATTAAGCCCTAAAAATCTGACTTTGCTAGCTGTTATCTAATAGAAATAACATAGAAGAAAAGTAGCTAATTTTATCCCTTAAAATGCACCTAACCTAATCTTAAAAATGAAAAATATCCAGGTTTGTTTTCTTACCTAACAAATCCAAGTTTGGCAACTAAGAAATCACGAAAATTACATTAGAAAGATAATTTGATGACGAGACTTGAACATGATGACATGGCACCCATGTGTCAATCCAAAATAGGAAGTTTGTCCCACAATTTACTGGAATCATGCACCATCATCAATGTGAATCTTCTAGAACCTTAATCATAGTGACTAGGCTCTCTTGTGATTGATTTGGGCCTATACCGGGGCTCCATTTATGTGACATGTCACAAACTTGTTGAATGAGCCCATTCAATGCTTCCTTGAATCGCTTGGCCTTAGATCTTGTGATTGGACCACTTGAATGGCTTAAGGGATCATGAACATGGCTCCTAACTTGTACAGCTCCACTACGTGCATCAGACATGCAATATGTATTCATAAGAGACGAAAATGCCCCTAAGGGACATATGATATGTCTTAATAAGACATGAAAAATGTCCAAAAGGGACACTACAACATGTCTTGAGGGACATGTGACATTCCCTGAGGGACATGCGACATGTCTTAGAAGGACATGCATTAAGTTTGTGGCATAAGAACTTTAATTTGATGGCATAGACCAAAAAAAATAAGTCTCAAAAAGTAACATTTATGTGAATGCCCCTTTTACAAAAGTCCAAAAAAAAACCTAATTTCTTTAATGGTTAAATATGCTTGAAATTTTATTTCCTAACACTAATGTTTTATTGTTTTTCTTTCTTCTTGCAAAGATGGATAATTGTTATAAAATTGTGCTCTAATTCTCTTATTGTTATTGCTGTTGTTTTCAAATACACTACATAAATAAATGTTCATAATTATATGTTTCTTTATCAAAATATATTCAAGAATGTCACCTTAATACTTAGAAGAGTGCCAAAACCAACAGAATGGAAAGCAATAGATGTTAGCCCAAGATCAAAGTTTTTCTCAAACCGTAGGGGAAAACTCCCTTATGCAAAACTAGTCATAACAAAAATCCTCAAAAGAGCTAGAGGGCACATGCTCTTGGATCAAAGGACCTAAAGTAGTTGGAGGAAGTAAAAAATCTCAAAAGCTATTTTGTTACTGACTCTATTAAATAGTAAAGTCAAAGGCGAAAAATGTAAACTCGACTTGGGGTCTTCTTCGTTAAGTTCAATTTTAGTGACTATAGGTTCAGGTTAAGTAGGAATTATGGTGGTAGGAAGAAAGAGGTTGACTTGTGACTTCGAATTATGCCAATCAAAGTTGAGAGCAGGAGAACATAAAGAACAAAGCGCTTGACAAGCTTCAAGTTGCTTGGCATGATCAAGGTTAATAAGATTTATCGTAAAAGAAAGCTCTAGACTTGGCTTGACTAAGTGGGTAGAATTGCCTGAGGTAGTTAGGATCATCAATGTTTAGAGTTTGAGTCCAAAAAGGGTCAGAAATTACAGACTGATGGAAGTTGCCACTAATGGAACAATTTGTAATTATAGACTAGTTGCCTTTGATAACTATGGTGAGTTCGCCCCAAACAAGGAAGGTCAAAATAATTAATCCCCTTAATCAAGTCATGTTCAAGTTTAAGTCATAGATAATAGGCATAGCCAATCCTAAAAAAATGGTAACAATGGAAAATAAGGGAAACTAGAAACAAAAACAAAATATGGGCTTTGATTGGGTTGCTAAGATAAGATTTTATGTGGTAAGCACTAGGGGCTAATTAAAATAGGGAGATTTTTGTAAACAAAAGGAAATTGATAAAAAGTTTTGGGAAAGGAAACTTCAAAGTAACAAGATTCATTATTGGAACCACAATTTGATCGGGACCAATTTGTAACACCCCGATTTTTAATTCAATGTAATTAGTGGAAAAATGGTAAATTAATATGCCATAATATAAGTTTTAACTTCACTTAACTATTTTGTAATATTTTCAAAATTAGCATTACTTTTAATCATTTTTAATCACTCTTTATTATTTCAATTGCTATTTTAATTTTTTGGAACAAAATAAATTTCAAATGTTCAATATGTCCCTTTTAGAAAACCGTGTGTTGGAACATGGTTTTCACTTTACAAAAGCCACTCTTCCTCTATTTATTTCCTCTCCCTCTCTTTCCCTCATTCACTATCTCTCACACTCTCTCTCTGCCTATCACCCTCTCTCTTTCCCTCTCAAATTTTGATTCAAAATTGAGCTCAAGCTTAGATCTTCAACTAGATTAGAAGCTAAGGAGCAAGGTTGAGCCTCCATAAACTTGATTTCAAGCTTGGATTTGAGGTTAGTTTGTTATTTTTCAAATTTTTAAAACTTTTTCCAAATTTTTCAATTTCTTTAAAATATTGTAATCTGAGTTTCTACAGCTTAGGAAGCCTTTAATCCAAGTTGACGGACATAAATGGTACACTAAAACACCATGAGATAGCTTAATAGTGTAGCATACCTTAAACTAGATGCTGATGAACTTAGATTACATTTAAGGTCGTTTGTGGTTCCGTAGAGCTAACGTATAGCAGGTCAGGACTATGGTGCTGAACCACGATTTAGGATATTGAGGTAGGACTTTTACCCTTTTTTTTGGTAGCTAGGTTTTTAATGATTTTGGCCTCAAATGATTCTTTTAAAATATTTTCAATAATTGACAAAATGTTTTAAATGTCTTCAAGAAAGGCTTTTGGCCACACAATGATTTCTTTCAAAATGATCCCTTTTAATATGATTTCCTTCAAAGTGATTTCCTACAAAATGATTTCTTTTAAAACAGACTTCAAGGAATGGTTTAGATAAACTTATGAACAATTTTTATAATTTGTTAAGAATCGAATGATCATAATAAATCAAATAATGAACATAATTGAGAATACTCGATAACATGGGATTTAAAAACATGTTGGAAAGCGATTTAAATTCCTTCTCGAGTAAAAACATTGGCTTCGGAAGGAAGAAAATCAATAGAATAGAATATTGTATTTCCTATGAATTTGACAGAGAATATGATCAGGTTGAGAAAAAGAAGACATATTGGAAAGGGAAGTTTAAAGGTTAAAGCTTGGGACCTAGAAGAGAGGCGCAATGTTTGAAAAGAGGCAAAAAGGTTTACTTATAAAAGAAAAATATATGACCTTACGATTTTATAGGAAAAAGGGGGTTGATGAGGGAAGAAATTTATAATTAAAATGACATCAAAGAAAACGCGACAGAGAGATAAGAAGCATTTTGAGTAAGTAAAAGTCAGAGAAAGAAACAACATTGTAAGGCTAAAGATTAGAAAGAGATGTTAGAATGAGACCAAAGACAGAACCAGGATTTAAAGAAAAACATGGACTTAGAGTTGATAACAGCAAAAGGTTAGTTCGAGTTCACATGTAAATAGATTAGATGCCAAATAAAGGTGGTTAACGAGCAGTGTAGATTAAATCAGTTATTTAGACACTTATAACACCCCAACGATGATAAATAGGGATGAAATCTAATCCTTTGTACACTTTTAGACCAAATTAGGAATTAATAAGAATTTCTTTGAGGTTTATTCATTTTTAGAGTGAAAATTGAGTGAACTATTATTTTTTGTCATTTGAGATAATTTCAATACAAACATATACTATATTAAAATAGGAATTCCCTAAAACACTTTTCAAATCTTGGCCAATTTATTTTGACCTTTTGTGCTCTTTTTTTTTTTTCTTATTTTGTTTTATTGCATTCTTTTTATTCTTCTACATCATTTTTACTTTCTTTTTTCCTTTAAGAAAATTAGAGGCACATTTGAGAAATTTTTTTAATTTGTTTTTAATAATGTAACACTTCTATTTTTTTTTTTTTTTACATATGCACCTTTATTCTTCTTCATTCTTTTTCTCTCTTGTTTTTCTTTCCATAAATTTTCTCAAGTAATTTTTTTAAGGGCTGTAAAATATTAATTTAAAATATAACACTTATAAATACTTATTCCTTTAAAGCACCATTTTCTTGCAACACTATCGAATATTATTTTCCTATGTAAGCCCCTAAGTCGTTCTCACTCTAATTTGTACCTGCAAAAACTTTTTCCTAATTTTAAAATATGTTTTGTTGCCTTTATTGTTAATTTCCTTCACCTGCCTATTTTTTTGTTATTTTGTTCTTATTTGTGTTATTTTTTATTATTGCACCGAAACCTTTTCTTTGATCAAAATGATACAAAAACACGTATGTCCGTGTGTGTATGAGTTTTGGTTAAGAGAGAGAGAGTGATATTTGAGATTTGAGATAATAAGAGAGATAGAAAGAGGAATCTATATCCATATGTCTAAATCTAATGATATATACACACACACACACACACACACAACACACATATATATATATATATATATATCCATACATCTATTAAAAAAAACAAAAAAAGCAATCTGCAATTCTTTTCTCACTTCACATGTGGTTACTTTGTCGCTATCTACTCATCTCCTTTTTTTTTAATTCTTGTTTTAGTTCTTTAAAAAAGTTCTTTCCCCAATATTTTTCTTTCAAAAATCTTTGTATGTACATATATATATATATATATATATATATATATATATATATATATATATACTTCTTTGTTTCTACTTATCCATTACCATGTGACTCCTATTTATTTTTCTTTCCTTCATCATCGTTTTATTTTTTTTTTTTTTCTGGATCAATTTTCTTCTTTTTTTTCTTTATGTTTATATCCCACTCTTTCTCTATTTTGCTTTATTTTTTAATCTTTATGACCTTAGACGTATATGTGTATGTTAAAATGTGTCTCTATATCCATTATAGATTATCATACTTAAAAAATTGGGTACTTCACCTTTTTATATCTTATATTTTAGGTTTATGTAAACAATATGTGTTTGATTTTCGATCTCATCAAATGTATACCTTTAGATTTGATATAATACAAAAATTTATACATTTTTTAAATCAATATTTAATTTTGATTTAAAAAATTACTCAAAATACCTTCAAATACAAAAATAAGAAAACTTTAAAAATTTCAAAACACTTTATACTAAAGCTTTTGACTTCAAAAATTATAAAATACCTTTAAAAGTGGTGTTTTATGTGCTTTTGTTTTTGTTTTCTTCGTATTTTAGAAAGTGTGAATTTTTTTCTTTTTTTTACTTAAAGATAATTTGGTCATTTTAAAGGTCAAAATCAGCTATTAATTGAGGTATAGTTTTTGAATAAATTTAATCTAAAGAAATACATTTGATGAAATAAAAAAACCAAAGGTATAGTTTTTAAAAAAACTTAAAATAGAAAGTATTAAAGGTAAATATCCCTAAAAAAATTGAAAACTTGAATATGCACACACATAGTGCGTATTTCCAACTAATACATATATAAAAGAGCCAAACATTCTTAGAACTTTCCCACACTTGCCAAGTGTCAGCTCCTCTAAAATTTTTTATTTATTTTATTTTTATTTTTTATTTTTCTATAATTTTCTCTCTTTTTTTGGTTGGCTATGTATTAACAACTACATAAGACCTTTATTATTAAATAAACTAGAAAAAGTAATAAAATGATGAAGGTCTAGACCTTTATTACTCCTTTCTTCTCCCCTGACCATGTGTCAAGTCCTAGTTCTTTTGGTTTTTGCTCTTTGCTTTTTGCTTTTTGTTTTTGTTTTAGTTTTTTACTTTTTACTTTTTACTTTTTCTTGATTTTTTTTATTTTTTAGTTTTTTGAATGTTTACTATTTTGTTTCTTTCAGTCAAATGTTATTTTATAACTTAATCTTCTCACAAAATACTTCTATGAAGTACCTTTTTTTCTCTGCTTTGCTCCTATTAAAATAATTTCTTTTATGTGGGTCCGTGCTTATTTATAGGGAATTTTTGTGAGTATGTTTTTAGAAACTGATTTTATTTTCTTTTATTTTTTTATAAATGTCACACATATTCTAGTGTGACACAACTTAAATATGTAATATAAGTAATAGTGTGACACAATTTTCGTTTTAAGTATGGCTTGAATAGACTTTTTTTTTTTTTAACACAACATAACGTATAATTTTCTCTATTTTTTGTTTCTTTTATTGTTTTTGCCAAGAACTCATGTACAATTAAATTCTTTTTCAATGTGGTTCTTTAAATATTTCTTTCCTTGCTTGTTCCTATTAAAATATTTCTCTAAATGTGTCAATATTTATTTACTTTTTCAGTATAATACATTATATAAAAATTGATCCTTATAAATATATATTTTTTAAACTCATTAGCTAGAACAATTTTTTTCTTAAAAGTTTTTTTTAAGGTTTTTTCCACGACATCTTTTTTTTGTGTTCTATTTTTTTTTTTTTTTTTTGACAAAATTGAAAAGGTTAAGGAATGGTTGGTCCTGTAAATTTTTCAATTCTCTATCTTAATCTACTTTGCATTGAACAATATAATATTCTCTTTGTACTTAATAATTCCTCTAACTTTTTTCTCCACTATTTCATTTTAGCAGACATTATATCGATATTAATTGTAAACAACCAATTAAGATTTATATCGTAAATAAATTTGAAAAATAAAAATCAAGTACTCAAAATTTTAACATTTAAATAAAACATACAAAATTACTCTTTCGTGCATTGTACCAGGAACTCAATTAATTTTTGTTAAAAATCCAAATAAAAGGATTTTTTTAGTTAATGTTTATATAGATATAGATGGTAGAAACAAATGTCAACTTCTTTTTTAAAAAAAATCAACTTGCACATTGTTAAAGTCCAATAATTAAGGTGAGAATAATTAGATTCGAATTAGTGATTTAATTTGAGTTAGTGTGATTTAAATTAGTATTTGAGTTAGTGATTTAAATTGTTATTCGAATTGACGTTTGAATGTACATTTAAGTTTTAATCTGAGTATGAAATAAAATTGAAATTTGTGTTTGAAGAGGCAGTGAAGATAGTTTTTGATTTATTAATAAATCTAATAGAATTTTAGTGTTAATGATCTTAAAAAAAATGCAATATAGATATTGATTTATACTTCTCTTCGTTAGGAATACAACGAAAAAAGAATCATCTCAATTGGATATCAAATGGAGAAGTTATGATTTTTTTCTTAAATATAAGATAGAGAATTTTATTTTTTACTGTAGCAAAATATCAATTATCAAAAGTTTAAGAAGGGATAAAAACTTTAAAAACTTAAATTCTTGATACTTAAATAATTTAAATTTTAAAAAAATAAACACATATCAGATATTATTAATACTTAAATTTAAATTTAAGTCTATTGAGTTTAGAAAATAACAAATATATCCCTGGTCCAACTTTTTGTTTTCGTGCTAGCTGTGAGAGATTCCTCGGGAGTCCAATGACACCTTTCATCTGACTGAAACTTTCGTCTACCAAAAGTTGCACTTCTATATTCCCTGATAAAATTTTCTTTGGCTCCTTGGTTTTGATAGAAACACCTGTTATCCGACTCAAATGAGGGACTCAGTCACCGAAAACAAATGCCTAAAAGAGGGCGAGGGAGAGGGGAAACCAAACCCAAAGCAGAAGCGCACAAGCGATTCCGAAGACCCTGAATCGCCGGCGAAGAAGTCCAAGACCGAAAACGAGAAAAACCCAGAAGTTGTTGGCTCCGATGAAGCTGGTTCTGAGGTGGAAAATGGTAAATTCGTTGCGGGCGAAATGGGTTTTGAAATTGAAACTGATGCAGCTGAAGATAAGGGGTCCAGGCACTCTATGGAGGACGCTTGGGTTGTGCTCTTGGATGCCGCCTTGGATTATCCTACCAAATTGAGGTTCTTAATCTATTTATTTCTTGTCGTTGCAAATTGTTATTGTACATGATTGTATTGTACCATGTCGTACATATGGTTCTTATTCTACTTATTTTTGGACAATTAGTGATAGTTCCGATGAGGTTTCATATGTGTTTATATGCTTTGATATAGTTGCTTACACTCTATTGTGGGGATTTCTTTTCCCTTTTGGGGAGGGAGTGCTACACCTGAGATTTGCTCTCAATGATAATCATTTGAAGTGGGTTTAAGATTAAAATAAAAACTATCAAAATTTATGTGTATATATTACTCTATCTTGAGTTCCTTTCTTTCAGAGTTGGTAGAGCTGTTGTGGGTTTGCTTAGCTTCCAATCACAAATATGGTCAACTGTTTAAAATTTGCGTCCCGTTCTGATGAATTCTTTGTTCTTGAATATACTTGTTTATACTATATTTTAAAGTTTAAGTGTCCCTTAGTTCCATGTGCTTCATTTGGTGGGTTACGTTTGATTTAGGTATGTTTTTCTTGTCAGGTGTGCACATTTTGCGATATATGATGGACATGGAGGCCGATTGTCTGCGGAGCATGCCCAGAAGCATTTACATGCAAATGCTCTCTCAGCTGGGTTACCACGTTAGTTGGTGTGTTTGCCTGGTATATTTTTGTGCATATTTGTTTGCTAAGGCACTAGAAATTGAAAACATACTTTTTCCATGTTAAATACACAAGTTCAGACTTCAGAATACTTAGACTTTCCTTGGATGTCCGAAACTCTTGTTTCTTTTTTTTTTTCTTCTTCTTCTTCTTCTTCTTCTTTTTTTTTTTTTTTTTTTTTTAAGAATACTTACAGAATAGATTTAAATGTATTGCACCATTTTTTTGTACTAAGCAAAAATGGCGGTACAAGATACAATGTGGGCGTGTAAAAAATATGTAGTTTTATACATGTCTATGAGTTATTCTTCAAATTAGGATTTTGCTTTCTTAATCCTTGCTTCCCCCTCTCTTTTCACCAGATGAAAATAGTCTTGCAAGCAAAATCTATATTTTAATGAGGGCTCAAAGAACCTTTTTGATTCATTTGAATGTGGAAGTCTTAAAAAAGGTTGTGGTGCGCTTCAATGGTTAATCCTTAGCTTGTCCTGCTGGTTGTGCATGGCATCCAATTGTCAGAATTCGAGATAGAAAGAAAAACATGAATATGATGGTGTGTAACGTTTTTACAGCTTACTCATTGTATGTAGCTTAAAATACAAATAATAAAAGTAAAATCATTAACCAGTTCAGAAAATGTTAGCTTACCAAATTACTTGAGTTTTGAAGTACTATGATTGACTTGATGACACAAAAAAGGAACAGAAAGCAAAGGAGAAATTGTCACGTAATATTGTTGCTTCTGTGATGTGTGCATAATTTATTGGAAAATACTAGAAATGTAAGCTTTATGTTTCACGAATTTTTTGTTCATAAATTTTTGCTATAATGCCTTTGTTAGATTTAATTTTTATATGCTTCTATGGCTTTAATTGTTTCTGTCAATCTAAGAGGATCCCTCATACTCTTGTACTAGGAATTGATTAATCCATCAATCAAAGGGTTTTTCTTATAAGATTAATGATATAATATATTTTAAGTCTTCGTTGGATTTTTTTTTTGGTCTTAAAAATGTTGTCATCTAATGCATTGCAGTTGCATGTTACGCTTAAACCATGCACCGTTCTAAAATAATATGTTGTCTTATTTTTTGGTATTGTAGTTGGATATAAAAATGGCTAAAAGTGCAATAATTGATGGTATAATTAATTTTTGTCTTTTTTTCCTAAAAAGAAAATTTGTTTGGTAACTTTGGTTATGAATTACGTACCAATATTTACCTTGTTTAACACTGGGTTGTTTTCTTGTTTGAACTTTTCTTCATTTAATTTAGGTTTCCATAAAACGGATGAGTCTCTTCTTCAAGTAAATGCTGCGGGTACAGATCAATCCCCTATAATCAAACTCTTGGAATCTTTCACGTTTTTGGGTTCTTAATATATTGATACGAGCGGGTCCACTAGACCTCCTATAAGAGTCACTTATGTTAGAAAGGGTTCTAAAAAGAATAAGAGAGTTGAGTTGGGATAGGAAATGACTAAGGTGATGATGATTAGGAATGAGAAAGGTGACGTGGAAGAAGGGCTGGAAGGAAGTTGCTACCATGTGAAGAAAGTGTGCTCCGAGAATTTGGGAGAGGAGGGAAGGGGAGTATGAGTTGGGTAGGCAGTTTAGCCTTAGGATGGGTGCTTTTTTGTGGAAGGGAAAGAATAAGCGAGGAAGAAGAGAGTGGAGGAGCATTGATCAGTTTCGTCTAAGATTTTCCTTTTCTTTTTTGTGTATGGAGTGCAAGGGTCTCTCGAAGAGCCTCTATCCTTTACTTTTCGGCAAAATCTCAATAAAACAATGATTGTCTCTTTTCTTCAATCACTCTGTTCTTGTTCCATATTTAGTTCTTGAGTCACATCTGCTAACTCATGGGATATTACTTGAAATGAAGTAGTTGGAGATGGAGTGTGGATCTGTTGAGGCCTTTCCAGCTGTGGTGAAGGCCGTGTTGCAGCGATGGGAAGGGGTGTTCCAAGCTCGAAAAGGGCTACCTCCAAGTCGGGGCTGTAAGCATGCTATTGTGCTCAAGGAGGGGGTGTCATTGATCAATGTGAGGCCATACTGATATTTGCAAGTGCAAAAGGTAGAGATTGAGCGGCTTGTTGGAGAGATGTTGGCTGCAGAAATCATCCAACCAAGTGTTAGCACATTTTCTAGTCTAGTTTTGTTGGTAAAGGACTGGAGTTGACGATTTTGTGTGGACTATAGAGCCCTCAACCGAGAGACGGTACCTGATCGTTTTCCCATTCCGGTGGTCGATGAGCTACTTGATGAGTTGCACGGGGCAACTTTTTTTTCCAAGATCGACCTCAATTCAGGGTACCACCAAATCCGTGCCCGGAGTGTGGATGTGCCGAAGACGACTTTTTGTACCCATGATGGCCGCTTTGAGTTTTTGGTCATGCCCTTTGGCCTTACTAATGCCCCGACGCCGTTTCAATATGTCATGAATGGGGTATTTTGGCCTTAGCTTCACAAGTTTGTCTTGGTCTTCTTTGATGACATACTTGTGTGTAGCCGTTCGGAGAAAGAGCACATGTCTCATTTGGAGGTGGCATTGCGGGAATTACATTAGCACGAGTTGTTTGCCAATGAAAAAAAGTGCAACTTTGGGCAGCAGGGCGTGGAGTGTTTGGGGCATATCATCTTCGGTCAAGGAGTAGCAGCCGATTCTTCCAAAGTGGAGACTATGAGAAATTGGCCGGTTCCGACTAATTTACAGGAGTTATCGGGATTCTTAGGACTCACAGGATACTACCGTAAGTTTGTCGTAGGTATGGCTCCATTGCCCTTCCTTTGACGAATCTCCTCAAGAAAGACAACTTCTTTTGAGTTGAAAAAGTTGAGCACACCTTTAGCCTTCTAAAGCAAAGATGACATAAGTCCCAATTTTGGCTCTGCCTGATTTCAGCCGGCCATTTGTTGTTGAGACTAAAGCTTCAGGAATGGGAGTAGGAGCGTTGTTGATGCAAGAGTAGCGACCAATTGCCTTTTTCAGCCAAGCTCTTTCACCACGGAACCGCCTCAAATTGGTTTATGGGAGGGAGTTGATGGCTATAGCATTGGTCGGGTAAAAGTGGCAACCTTAACTCCTCGGGGGGCACATTATTATTCGAACGGATCAACGGAGTTTGAAGTTCCTTTTGGAGCAACGGGTGGTCAGGGAAGACAACAAGAAGTGGTTGTCGAAGTTGCTTGGGTACAATTTTTGATACAATACAAGGCTGGGTTGGAAAATAAGGCGGCTGATGCCTTATCGTGCTTGTTGGCAACGCCGATTCTTGGGGCCCTTTCTGCTCCATTAATTCTGAATATTGAGGAAATTTTACGGCAAGTGGATTTGGACGAGAGGCTTGCTCAGATCAGGGCTGACTTATAGCTCAATCCGACTACATACCTGGGGTTTTCTTTTAAGTAGGGCCGGTTGTTGCATGAAAGTTGCCTAGTGATTTCACGCTTGTCTCCGTATGTGTCAGAATTGCTTTAGGCTATAATGATGGTGCCTTAAGGGGTGGTTCTTAAAACGTGGTGCCTTAAGGGGTGGTTCTTAAAACGTACCGACGTCTTGTAGTGGCGTGGTTTTGGTTTGGAATGAAAGCCGAAGTGATGGCATATGTGGCTAAATGCCAAGTTCCTCAATAGCACAAATATATGGCCTTGGCTCCTGGTGGTCTCTTGCAGTCCTTACCCTCACCTAAGCGAGTTTGGGACGACTTGTCCATGGGTTTTATTGAGGGGCTGCCTAAGTCCGAATCCGACGGGTTCGATGTTGTACTAGTTGTGGTTGATGGCTTTAGCAAATATGCTCACTTCATTCCACTCAAGCACCCCTACACAACTGCGACTGTAGTGGCTGCTTTCATCTGTGAGTTAGTTCAATTACATGGGATCCCACGTACCATTGTGTTCGGATAGGGATAGGGTGTTCTTGAGTTTATTTTGGTCAGAGTTGTTCAAGTAGCAGGGCTTTACGCTCATGCGAAGCATAGCCTACAATCCTCGGACCGATGGACAAACAGAAGTGGTGAATCGTTGCCTCGAGACTTGTGGTGCCTGTCCTTTGATACACAAAAGCAGTTGGTTCGATGGCTTCCATGGGCTGAAGTTTGGTATAACACAAGCTTCCACACAGCCACCAATACCACTCCTTTTCGGGCCTTGCATGGCTGTGACCCTCCGCCTTTGGTTCGCTATGCCTTAGGCACCTCCCCAGTGGCTAATGTGGATATAGAACTCATGGAAAGAGATGCCATATTGGATGAGCTGAAACAAAACCTTTTGCGGGCTCAACAAAAGATGAAAGATCGAGCTGATGAGAAGTGGCGGGATGTGCAGTTCGAGGTTGTTGATATGGTATTCCTCAAATTGCATCCTTATCGCCAACAATCCTTGGCTCAACACAAATTTGAGAAGCTTGCCCCTCGCTACTACGGTCCTTTTGAAGTGTTGGCACGGATGGGGAAGGTGGCTTAGCTTAAACTGCCACCTACTGCTACTGTCCATCCTGTATTTCATGTGTCACAACTTCGTGCTGCAGTGGGAAGTTCGCTACCTGCTTGCTCCTTGCCTCCACAGCTGACTTCGGACCTTGAATTGGTGGCTGTCCCAGCTGAGCTCCGTGGCCTGTGTCAGGCTCGTTGGGGTGCATCCATGGACTTGGAAGTTCTCATTCATTGGGCTAATCTTCTTGCTTGTGATGATACTTGGGAGTCATTGATGTGAACGTTGCTCGCTTTCTAGAGTTTGACTTTGAGGACAAGGTGCACTTTTTGCTAGGGGGTATTAATACGAGCGGGTCCACTAGACCTCCTATAGGATTCACTTATGTCAGAAGGGGTTCTAAAAAGAATAAAATAGTTGAGTTGGCAAAGGAAATGACTAAGGTGATGACTAGGAATGAGGAAGGTGACATGGAAGAAGGGCTGGAAGGAAGCTGCTACCACGTGAAGAAAGGGTGCTTCGAGAATTTGGGAGAGGAAGGAAGGTAGTCGGGTAGGCAGTTAGGCGTTGGGATGGGTGCGCTCTGTGGAAGGGAAAGAGTAAGAGAGGAAGAAGAGAGTGGAGGAGCATCTATCACTTTTGTCAAAGATTTTCCTTGTCTTTTCTGTGTATGGAGTGCAAGGCTCTCTCGAAAAGCCTCTGTCCTTTACTTTTCGGCAAAATATCAATAAAGCTTTTCTTCAATCACTCTGTTCTTGTTCCATATTCAGTTCTTGAGTCAGAATCTACCATGTGTGCGTGTGTGAAGAAGAAGAAGACTTATATCTATGTAGTTATGTAGAAGAGTGCAGAAAAGTCATTATGACTTGTGAGAGAGAAGTGCATTTTAATATGCTTAGCTTTTAGTTAGTGGCTCGTATAGTTCAGATTGGAAACAAATGACAGAAGAACGGGTTACAAGCCAAAGATGAGGACATTTATCATGACTGTTGCGTAAAACTGAAGAATTTGATTAGTCGTTTCAGTTCCTTGTAAACTGACGCATCAAAAAATGTTGCAGATTTTAGAAACAATTTTGTAATCTTGTGAAATTTTGAATAAAAATGAAAAAAATGTACAGATTTTATTCATCTACTGGGTAAGTGTCTTGGTTTAAGTATAATCCTGTTAACTGTAGATTTTACACACACACACACACACGCACTCAGAGTTTGCTCAAGCTTTAGACCTTTGACTTTTTGTTCTCTTTATTCCCTGGGCGCTATACATGGCCACATTTTTTTCCCCTTGTGTGATAGGATTCAGCAATGTTTTTTAATAGACCCTTAACAGGCTTAATGGTTTTTTATCAGGGGGATGGCAGGATGGTGCAACTGCTGTATGTGTTTGGGTAGTAGGAAAAACAGTAAGTCTGCAACTATAATCACTTTCTTACTAGCTCAACTACGGAGCCAAGTTATATTGTCCTGAAGGTTTCTTGCTTTTGATTACTGAAGTTTAGATGAAAATACTTTTTATGTATGTTTGCTTGCCTCTTTCTAGCAGATGGGCTAGTGGTATATATTACTCTTGAAATGTCACTCCCCTTCCGCCTCGTATTACTATATTTTGACAGGATTGACTGTTGTTATGCTTATTTTATAGCATGTTAAAGTTCTGCTTGATGTTCCCAGGTTTTTGTAGCCAACATAGGAGATGCAAAGGCAGTCGTAGCACGTGCATGTACTTCAGATGGATTGCAGAATAACCCTGATGGAGCAACTCCCATTAAAGCCATTGTTCTTACAAGAGAACACAAAGCCATCTATCCCCAGGAGCGTGCTCGATATCAGAAGTAAGTGCCGTATATATCTCAAAGATATGTTTCCAGAAATACTGAAAGAAAATAGAAAATAAATACTTAATACGACTAACTGAAAGAAAGACTAGCTCTAAAAAAAAAAATTCTCATAAAAGGGAAAGAAAGATTGGAGTTCACTGTTCAGCATTCCCATCTCAACACCACATTGTGAATGTATCGAATCACTTCGTTTAGTTAGATGTGAAAAGGAGCCAAAAGATACTTGGAGAAATTGACAACATGATTAACTTTATGTTTACTTCATATTCATATCCATGTTATGCATTTTCCTTTGAAAATGAGATAAATATTTCTATGATATAAGGTATTTCATGAGAAAAGGAGTTGCTTGCAATAACTTGGCTTTTCTGGTTAAGGACCTAGTTCATGCTTATTGAATCTCAAACTTCATGGCTACAATTTATTTGTTTGCGTTTGAATTTGAAATGTGATATGTTTTTTATGAGAATTTGTTAATTTTCAGGCTGGTGGTACAGTGAGTGCAAATGGACGATTACAGGGCCGCCTTGAAGTCTCTAGGGCATTTGGAGATCATCAGTTCAAAAAGGTTTTAATTGCGTGGCGTGATAGCTTTTTTGCTTTAGCTTTTATCTTGGAAAAGATTATGCCCTTAGCATACATTATTTTACTACTTGTGAATCTTTTTTTGTTTCTCGGATTTCTTTTAAAAAATGAGTTCTCAAAAAAAAGTCTTTTTGTTTTCAATGATATTCTTTCTTGTAAAGGAAGACCAATAATTTTTTTCATTCTCGAACAATAGATAGAAACAAATGGGATCCTCCAAGCTTTTACGAAAAAAAAAGGACAAAAAAAGAAGAGGGAGCATATTGAGTTCATTATTAATTTTAACCTGCTCACATTTGCATCCCTTCTGCTCAAGTGTATCATGTTTCAATCCAATAACGTATAGTGAATTGGTTGTGATGGCCTCGGGTGGGTATGCTTTTTTTGAGTAGTTGAGTTATATCCTGTTGGCATTTTTTTTAGTAGGCATTTCTATGCGCAACAAATTTCAACTTTTTATCTTGTCGCTAATCATTAATTTTTGCCTTTATTCTTTTTTTTCAGGTTTTTGGACCAAGTGATGCTGTTGATTTTGTTCAGAAATTACCAAAGGTTAAAGGATAGAATTTTTCTGCCTTTATCATAGCAGAAATTAATTTGTTATCATTTCATTTTCATTTTCCAATGAAACATAATACCAAGCGCTATTCCAGAACCATTTTTGAAATGCGCATCTCGAGAAACATGTGAAATCGTTTCCAAAACAAAAACAAACATATAAAAGTCGTGCGTCCCCATTTTTATTATGCCCCCTTTTAAAAAGGGTTGAATGAAAAGGTAATGCACAAAAAGCAAAGGCTCTTCGTTCTTCATTAGAATCCAAATTTGGCACATAATTGTGCTCGTATACATATTGATCAAAAATTTTTGCTGTATTTTACCCCTATGTGTTAGAAAGAGAAATAATGGCGCTGCTGATCTGGAGCAGAGAAGTAACTAATTATTTCCATATGGATTGCTTCTACATAAGGAAAATTTGGTTAATTTTATATTTTGTGTTGAAGCCTCAATAATATCATTTCCTTTGACGAAGGGAATATTTTGCTTTTTGTTACCCACCTTTTTTTTTTTATTATGAAAACTATTTCTTGCTTATTAATTATTTGAAATTATCTGATTACTTAAAAAGTCCCTTTTTATCGAGTGATTCTACATGATGATTATTGGAAATTATTTAATTGATTGAAGTCACATTGGCTAACCGTTAGCCGACGCCTTGTTGGGGAAGCTGTGCGTGAGCGCGGCTGTAAAGACAACTGCACTGCTATCCTAATAGTTTTCAGGCACAAGTAATTGGTGCTATTTATTAGAGAGGACGAGGTTTTGAGACTTCTTGTTCCTACTTCCTCTATTTCATACTCTCGTTTGCCCAAGGCTTTGTCGGGATCTCAAAATGGTTCTGGCCGTCTGTCTAATACTTTGGTTGGTTAGTGTCTCAAATACGCAGAAGAGAGCTGCAGTTATAGCGGGTTTGAAGTTGACATCTGAGTTTAAATGGTAAGAGCTTGATTGATCTGTATAACACCATTCCAGCATTTTTGTTTCCTTAGCTGCTTAGTGTGTAACAACTACTAAATAAATTGTTACTATGACTGGATATTGTGAAAAGTAATATCATTTCCAGAATTCCAGCTTCAATTTTTATTTTTATTTTTTTTAAAATCCTGTTATAACAAAATAAAGTAAAAGGGACGAGGCCATAAACAAGCCGAAGAAGGTAAGAAAGAACATGAGGATTCTGCCATCTCAAGGACAATATATAAGTTGCTTAAATATCTGGACCTGACGTCGTGACCAAATATTGGATGGCCCACCGTGAGTATAACATGGGCGTTGGTTATGCGTTAAGATTGTAGGACTCCTACAGGGGAAAAATAATAAAAAAATAAAAAAGTGTTGATCCTGCAAACTCCAATTAGATGTTCTTGCATGACTTAAAGTACTATTGCAATCATTTTATTACACATTGCAAACCCGAAGCACATCATCTCTAATCATTTAATGTTCTAAGAGGTTTCAAAGCGCTGTAGGTATTTAAAAAAAAAAAAATGCAATTCTATTTAATGCTATGAAGTTGTAACCCTACAGCAATAGTTTTAAAAAATACATTATATATTAGATTAAGGTTTATAGTTTTATAAATAACGGGATATAACCGAACGAGGATGAAAAATATTTTTCAAAAAAAAAAAAAGAGATGGAGACAATCCCATGTTGATTAAATTGATTGTATAATATAATGGAATTCGCTCTGCTTTATTTTTGTGGCCAAAAAGGGAATAAGCTTCCCCTTCACATACAAAGGCTCTAGAGAGAATATTCTTACTCCCAATTGCACTTTTGTGAAAATTCTTTGGAACCAAGTTGATAAAAGGTTCATGAATGATTAGGGAACAGAAATCCCATGCAGATGCAGTGGATATAAAACCCCTTCTGTCAAATTTCCATTTCACAAGGGACATGTTTATGCAAGATATTGGTCCATTTGGACTACCATAAAATACATCAAGTGATTCTCTAGAATTATTTTTGAAGGTTTTATAAAGGATTTTCATATCTTGAATCTAGAATTGACTATAGTTCGACCATGGAGGGTGGTAAATTGGCAAAAAGACTTGCCTTGATTCTCGTGAATTGTTCGATATCTTTATTTTTATTTTTATTTTACATTTTTTTTATATTTGGCTTGAGAAGGAAAAGCTCTACTTTGTCCATATTTCATAGAAATATTGCCTATATTTTTGCAAAATAAAAGATTAATTGTATTCTCATGTCCACTCTCAACGCTTAAGAGAAATCTACTGAGATCATAGATTGAATAATAGGAGAACTTAGCCTATGCTTTCGTCTACTAGCATCTAGAAAGCCCAAATCAATACAATGAAACTATATTTGACAAGCTTATTGAGAGGCATAATTGTAAACCTGTAATATCTTCTTTATGAATTTGCAAATTAGTATACAAAAAAGTCCAAGAGATGCACTAGTGTTGTCACACACGCATATAGTGTGCAGTCTAGCATAAATTAGATAAAGACCACGCAATCTCACTCAATCAGATAAAATGACCTTTGGAAACACTCAAGATTCGGATTCATTTTGCTCAACATGAATAAGTTTGACATGAATTGTACATGTTCAGCCAGTAAAGCGATTGGAAAATCTATTAACAGATTCAGTTGGTGATTGCTGGGTGTTCATGAGGAGCAATCCGGCAGCCATATCAAAAATGATTGCATATATTGTTTGCACATGAGACTCTGAGGAATGTCGTGAACCAAATAAGACATACATGGAAAAAGCTTTGAATAAAAGGAGCTTTATACGGCACGGTATGCTACACCGTAGTGCATGTTTGTAAACGTTACGTTTTATGAAATAACATCAAAATGCAAACATATGCAAAATTAATAGATTTTTTCTATGGTTTAAAACGAATACCATAGCAATCGAATATTTAACTATATCCTACCGCAAAAATCTCATAAAATAAAAGAACATCTTTCTCTCTCAAGACATACTGACGTTAGTGTTGTTTAAACCGCGTCCATTTCTTTACTTTGGTAAAACGTTTAGGGCTATGAGTTTTATACGCAACAGAGCAGTGTCTGTGAATCAAGGTTTTTTCGTTTTTTGAGGAAAATAAAGGAATAGGTTTGAAAGTTTTGTATTTTGCAGATTACAGCATCGTTTACGGCCAAAATTTCCATGAATTTTTACCCCATCAACTTGCGAAAGAACTTTTCCAATCCAATATTTTGCACCAAAACCGTGACCTAGTGTAACAACCCAAAGTTAATTAAATAGAATTAGAATGTTAAATGGTGAATTAGTGTGCCATGATAAGTGTTTTAAACTTAATTTGATTACTTTGTGAAAACCTTGTGTTAATTACTTTTTGATGATTTTTAATTGTTCTAAATTGTTTTTAATTGCTAATTTAAGTTTTAATAAAACAATTTGATTTGAAAATAATGTACCGTTGCACACAGTCTTGTGCAACTGCTTTTTCCTTTCCTCTATTTATTTTCTCTCTCTCTCCTTTCCTCTCATTTCTCTTTCTTCTCTCTTTCTCTCCTCTCTCTCGTTTTCTCTCGGGTTCTCTCTCTCTCTCATTCTCTCTCTCTAAAATTTTTGAAAACAAATTTTGTTTTCATGCTTCGGGCTAGGAGATCGAAGGCTCGGGAACAAGATTCAACAACAAAAACAACGTTTTCAAGCTTTGATTCGAGGTTAGATTTTAAAACTCAAAGTTTTTCTATTTTTTCAAAATTTTCTTGCATTTTAAAATTTTAGAGTTTCAAAGCCTAGAAAAGCTTCAATCTAACTTAGATGGACTTAGATTAGCTAGAATGTAAACTTCATTTCATCAAAAACGGATTAGAATCAAGATTTTTCATTTTTCCTCTATTTTCTCTATTTTCATATTTTTGAGAAAATGTTGTTTAAAACTTGTTTTAAACCATTAAAAAGTGTTCTATTATGATTTTCTATTGTTTATGATGATTATCTATGCCTGAGAATTGAGAAAACATGGTTAAATTTGAAGATTTGAGTTCGGGAATGCCGAGACCCGTGCGTGGAAATTTCTAGAATTTCCCAGATCGGCAGGCCAGATTCATCCGACCGGCAGGCCGAACTTGGAGATGTTCGGCAGGCCGAACCTGTTCCTCCGGCAGGCTCGAACCAGGGGAACCGGCAGGCCGACCGAGCAAGGAGAAATTTTGTGATTTTTACCCGTTTTAACTGTTTTGAACCCTAATTTGAATTTCAACTTTGTGCAATGATTTTATAAACCTAAATGGCACACTAGGACACCATGAGATGATTTAGTATCATAGGATACCTCGGGTTAGATGCTAATGAGCTAAGTTACTATGCATTTAGGATTTGTGCGTGGATCCGCGGAGCTAACGTATAGCGGACCGGGATTACGGTGTGAGACACCGGTACGAGTATTGAGGTAGGACTTCTACCCCTTCTTTGATAGCCATTTTTAAAATGCTTTGGCCTAAAAAGGATTTCTATAAAAATGTATTCAAATGACTTGTTGATAAAGGATTTTCATTATCTGTTTTCTGAAACAGAAGATTGAGATGGATATTATAATAAACTTCATAATGAATATGAATGATTACATCTGATAAGAAAAGATTTCATGAATTAGAGAGACATATATATGTATATATATTAGGGCATGATGCCATATCAAAGATCGGGTTGTGTAGTAAACAACCTTGAGGGCAGGTCCCGAAACCCAGCTGGGCCACTACGGTGGTGAGTCATGTATGGTTTGCCCAGGAAAGGAAAAATGGTACTCTTTTGATTGATTTATCTGAATTATTTTGGGAAGACTATATTTTATTTAATTTCACATTTAATTATTTATTCGTTGATTGTTCCAGTTCATTTTTATATGTTTATTTGATTTATGCAATTTCTTTTAAAGTTGAATAATTTTCAAATATAGTCCTACTGAGCCTTTCGCTCACATTTTATCTGTTTCAAAATCTTAACCCTAGGTGGATATCAGCATAGGATTGGAGAGGAGTCCGCTGACCAGACTTACGATCAATAGAAGTATTTGGTAGGTTAAATTACCATTCAAGGCATGTAAGAGTTTAACTTCTCTTTTATTCTGGACTGCGGTTGTATCATAATATTGTCAGTACTATATGTGTGTGCACAATATGTGGGCTAGTGGGACTCATACGCGTTCCACCCCATAATTAATTATTTTAATGTTATTTCTATTTGTTTAATTATTATTATGATTCATTTA
>CAMOHE010035015.1:0-10077 GCA_946598075.1 Artocarpus hirsutus | reverse complement strand
GTATATATGTATATGAACTCTAAGAAAGATATTATGTATTTAAAACTTTGCTCAATATAATTATTTATCTATTTTTAACTTTTAAAAACTTTAAAAAAAATGTGATTTAAAACATATATTTTCATTAAAACTTTTCATATTGTAAACTTCAATTTTTGTTTTAAAAACAATAGTTGTAATTTTATAAAAGTTTTGTAAATTAAATTGACTATCTGAAAGTCAATTTAATTTAAATTCCAAACTTAGCACAATTTTGTGCTCCACGAACTACTTCATATAAAGAGCTATTTATGGGTCCGAATCTTAGAAATAGATTAGCGTTTGTGGACACCATCAATGCTCTTCTTCTTTTTCTTATTACTACGACAATTGTCATTATTATTATTGTCATTACAACAATAATAGTAAACTTTACATAATTAATAATGTGTATAATAATTAACTATACACATTCCAAAACATTGAATTCTTGTATTCTTGAACTTAGTGCTCACCATTTTTAATTTATGGTATGGAGCTCATGATCACTATTGATCTGGGTTTCTCTTACTGAACTGTTATCATATAGGAATTTTTCACATGATCATAGTACGTTAGAAATTCTACTTTTGTCAAATAACATTGTCTTTTTGCCTCATGCATAAAATTAATAAATCATGAATTCGTGGTTTAACACATTAAATAATTATTTTTAATTATTTTAATGTACTATCATAACATTACATTATTACATGTTTCATAAATAAATCACATAATTTTGTACATTCACAACATTAATTATTTCTAAGGTCTTACGGTTATTAAGACCTTTAAATATGCATGTTAATAAATGCTAAACTTGTACTTTCTTAAGCTCTCAATTGAGTAATGAGAGAAAAATCCTTAATTGATCATAGTCATTATTAAGTTTTGAATTTTTTGGGTCATTACAGCTTTAACTACCTACCTAGCATCTTTAAGAGTAACCAATTTTACATACGCTTGCAATTAAATATACTTATTTTTTAATAAACAGAATTTAACTCTCCATCATTGAAGGTGCGGTTTTTCCGGTTGATTATCGCGAAGTAACACATTTATATCCTTACAAGTAAAGAAGGCGGCAAAAATAAAAAAAAAAAATAATAATAATAAACCTTATCATTATCATCTGGAATGATAGGCTTATATTATATCCCATTCCAACAAGAAGACTGTTTTCCCAAGCAAATTGTGAGAGCGAAACGAGTTTTTGTCAAATGTTTTCTTGGATAAACTAGACTAAAAAGTGCCCCCACTACAAATACATCCACAAAAAGCAAACAACGTAGGCACCGTCAGCACCACATGATATCCAAAGGTTTGTCTCAGTTAAGAGACAACCTCTGTTTTCTTTTTTTTTTTTTTCTCTTTTTTTTTTTGGTGGAATAATTTCTTTTCCCTTGAACATTGAATTATCAGTGTCTGAGTTGGACCACTAATATTGACGTCACTCGTGCGATTAGTGGCCGGTGAGAGGCACCAACAAAGCTTTTGCGAATTTGAGAATCGAATGAGATCAAATGATTATCAATCACGCAACCAAGCCCAATTGTGGACCAGCCACAATTTTTGTTTGCATTAAAAATAAAGAAATGAGTACTTTTTGGTATGACCTTAAAAAAATAGTAATAAAGTTCATGTCTAAATCATCAAAATGTCTGATTTTAATATGCTCAAATCACCCTAATTTAAGTTTAAAGCTAAGAGTGCCATTGATAACATTATATAACCAAAAGTTAAAATAAATTTATAAGTAGTATATAAAAGTTTTACACTATAGCATATAAGAGCTTTATTTTACAATACTTGAAACTATATAATTGAAACGACCTTGTCGAATAAAACTTAAATTCTATCAAACAATTGTCTAAAACTTTAAACTATGCTAAAATCTAAGATAAAATGAAACATAAATTAGTAGCATCAAACGCAACATACCATGATTTTCCAAAAAAAACCAAAAAAAAAAAAGCGCCATGCTACACATCACAGTCGTCACATATGAAAAAAAAAAGAAAAAAAAAGAAAAGAAAAGAAAAGAAAAGAGTGAGCGAGAGAGATTAAAAAAGCAGCAGCAAGAAATTAGAAACCAAAAAGCAAGAATATTGGAAACAAAAACTTTTGTTCAAGGAAATAACCGAATTGAGCTGTCACAACGTGTCATATCTGGGTGGTGGAGCCGTCTGCAAATAGAGCACCACAAGTTGTCTAGAGGATGACATCTCTCCCATGAGTCAGCAATGAGGCAGCGTTTCTTTCCCGATCCAATCTCACTCGCTTGACGCTTCCTTCTTTGCAAACCTCCCGCCTTTCCGAGGTGTAGGAGATTATTCCGTCACTCAACGACTGCCGTTAACTTCCACGTCATCATTTTGTACTCTAAACATGCCCTCGCTGAATTTAGGGTTGCTTTATCAAATTTAGAAGCATGTTTAACAGAGCATATCAGGTCACAACAAAATTTATAAAAACTAATTAAAAAGCAGTTTTTTGAGAGAAGGAGGGAAATTAAAAAGCACTTTATTCTTTTAAATAGAGTTAATTGTATAATTATATATTTTTTATTTAACTTCTTCTCAATTTTCTATCCATTTTAAAAATTACAAAAATATCCTTTAAATTTTAAAAATATGATATTATTTTTTATAATTTTTGTACCATTTGGATTAAAAAAAGCAAGGGACAAATAACCTTGAATAGTTTTTGAAAAATATTCTAAATAAATATTTGTGTTTTCTTTTGAAAAGTAAGGGCTGTAGATATGCTTGCCTTCAAAAAAAAAAATCATGTCTTCAGGGTTTTTTTTGTTCTATTTTTCTCTAAAAAAAATGCATGATAGATGAAATTGAAATATATTTCTTAAATTTAGAATATCTTTATCGTTTTCAAAAACAAATAAATAAATTGATAAAACACTAAAACTATAAGATATACTTATATAATTACCTCTTTTTGAATAAAATGAAATAATATTTTTTGTTAAACACTATTTGATACACTCAAATTAAAGAGATATTTACATTTTTAAAACCTTACATTTTGAGAATATTTAAAAATTAAAACACCATTTTGAACTATTACACTTTCATATCTTTATATTGCAAACTTTATGTTTAATCTAAATCGTCTTTTGGTCAACTACGAATTTCAGGGAATATTCTTTTTTTTATTCTTGACACACATCACTTCAATCCTTATCAACAACCTCCAATGATGATTTCTAAGTACGAGTATTTCTGAAATTTCGCATGTTGGGAAAGGGTATTGATTGTCCATAAGTTAATAATCTTGGAATATGAAAGTGCAACAACTAAAACATAATATTACTTTCTTTTTTTTAATGGAAAAATATTCGTTTTCAACCGCCTCAAAATACAAGTTAAAAATGTAAAAATTCCCATTAAAGTCGCACAGTCGTTGTTGTGTGTAGAAAAGTCCTTCCGTTTCTTTTAACTTCCAAGTTTCTTTTTCCGTTGGCTATCTTCATTACCACTTCAAAATCATTGTCCCTCCTATCAATCTCGCCTCTATAAAATACCCCAAAACCCCTCACACCAAAAACCTCCTCTATTTCTCATTCTTTCTTCCTCTTCTTCTTCATCCCAAGACATTATTCCTCTGTTCTAATCAAAATTTCCGATTTTCTCTCAAACTTCCTTTCGAGGTTGTTGCTGATTTTGGATATGGAGGTCCCCGTGATCAACAGACTAAGCAATTTCGATGCCGGAGTCGCTACGTGTTTGCAGAACCCGTCTTTTCTTTCCCAGATTCCCTCTCTTTCCTGTAGAGATCAAAAGCTTTTCCAAGCTCACGCCTTCTTGAAATGGAGCGCTTTCATCATTGCAATGATCGCCTCCTTCGGAACCATCATTAGCAGAATTAGGATTTTGCTGATCCGGTTACAATGCTATTATCGCAAATCTCCGCCCTCGGAGTCTCTTCTTAGGAATTCAGACGACGATTTGGATTACAGCGACGACGAAGACGAAGATGATGCCGTTTCGTGGTCGTCGTCTTCTTCCGTCTCCGATATCGAAGACGACGACGATGAGGAGGTACGTGCCGATGAAGATTTCCGAGTCAAAGGTTCTGGTCATGAGTTGGGACTTCGACGGCGCCGGAGGCCCGGCGACCACAGCCGGTTCTCGTGGTCCGATTTCTCCACCGGCAAGAGCGTCGTCAAGCTCTGGGAAGGCTTAGGACTAGGGCTTGACCACGAAAACGACGATGACGAAGATCACGCCGGAAGAGTGGTTTCCGTCTACGATGACAAGAAGTGGAGGGCTTTGGCCGGCGCCACGTCATTTCCGGCGACGGTTCTGGCGGCTGGGACGAGCGAGTCCGGGCTCGTGTCGTTAGGGGTGTGGGACACGCGCGTGGGGTGCCGGTTCCCGGCGATACTCGCCGACTGGGGGCCACAGCTGGGGAGGATCGTCGAAGTCGCGTCCGACGGTGTCGGGAAGGTATACGTCAGGGATGACGTCAGGGGCTTGACCATTGGAGATATTAGGAACGCTAGCTCGCCGTTGAAGAGTTTCACGGCGTACGGCGTCGTTGAGTCGGGATCTGACTCGGCTGTGAGTCGGTGCTGTGAAGCAGTTAGATCCTATCTGTTGTAGATTTGGCTGAAACAGAATTAAAAAATAATAAACTGTACGGAAAATTTGTAAATATCCATTTTTATCATCAATTATTTATGGTTTTTAATTATCCGTTTGTCTTGGTTTATTGTTTTAGCTGTCTACTCTTTGAGGTTGAGCAATCTGATTTTTGCTTGTTCAACATCTCGGCAATTTCCGTCTGGTGACTGTTGCAACAAGATAAACCCGAAGTCCATAGTAAGACAAGTATTTTACCCTGTATGTGTTAGTCTAGTCATTTAAAGATTAATATTTTATACTCGAATATGTCATTGGAGAAAGTTTTATGTCGTTAACTGTAATTTACCGTGTGCCGTTGAAAAGTCAATCTAAGAAATAAGATGCATAAAAGTTATTGGTTGAACCAAAATACATAATCTACTATCATAAGAGCTCTCAACTTCAATGATAAGACAAAATTATTCTAATCTTTGAATTAATTTTTCAATAATATGATTTTATGATTGCAAATAATTCTTTACATGTTGTAAAACTTTTAATATAGATAGTAGGAGATTACACAGTTAAGAAGTTGAAACTTACCTTTTTAGATAAATGTCTATCAAACTATAAGCTTTGCCATCCTTCAATTGGTTTAAGAGAACTGTAAAAGCTTTTGGGAATATTCAATTATGCTATTTGAGTTTAATTTATGGTCAAAAAAACTGAAAATTATGCAAGTAGAAAGTTTAGATGGCATGCGTTTCACGTGTTGATTTTTTTTTTTTTTCCGCATCCACGCCAAACACGTTCAAATTTAAAAATTTCGATAGAACAAATATGCACACGTAGCTAGTACCTTTTTGTAAATGTGGGGGTTAGACCTTCGTGGTCCTGGTCAAAGGTTTCTCGTTTTGGGGTTTTAAAATTAATATCGGGTGTCAACTTCTTCGAAACTCGACAAACTAGGTAGATGTGTAACGGAAGAGAGTGTGAATGATCTTGATTCCTAATTTTCTACCTTATTATTTTACTATGTTTTTTTGAACCAATAAGCAATCATTTTGAAGCTTTGTTTTGGCGTTGACAAACAAATTAAAACGCGCGTAGAACCATTCTTCACGGCCTGTTGTGCGATTGAATTAACCTTCTGTTTTTAAAAATGGTATTGCATTAAAATCAAAAGGAGCACAGAGCATGACGAGCATGACGTTTCAATCCCAACAGTCAACTGAACCCAACAGTATGCTCAAAGGAGCAACACATGTAGCTCTTTCTAATATACTACTGTAGATGGGCGGACTATTTCAATCAATTAAAATCGAGAGACTAAAAAGCACAATGGTGAATTACAACAATGACAACACGTGGATTAGACAAACAAACAACCTTAGAACTTAAAAGATAGGGAGATCATCTCTATTATTACAATACTAAAGCCATAAAATAATAAAAACGCACTAAAAAAATCACTTTATTTATTTGACAAACACAAAATCTAAACCAAACGGGTAAACCACAAGTGACACCAATGAAGAATCCAGAGGAGCGGATTGCTGTTGAGAAAGGAT
The DNA here is from genome assembly GCA_946598075.1 of Artocarpus hirsutus. Lineage (NCBI taxonomy): Eukaryota > Viridiplantae > Streptophyta > Magnoliopsida > Rosales > Moraceae > Artocarpus > Artocarpus hirsutus. Next base: position 3,905 of record CAMOHE010035015.1, on the reverse strand, counting down.
GTAGGGACCACAACACTGTTGGTGAGCATTGGCAACTAGAGAAGATTTGGGACATCGCCTTTGTTCTCCGAAGCTACAGCACTGCTGCATCAACTGCCGCAATTCACCCCTACCGCCAAGAGGGCATTGCCCCCACGGACTTGTGACCCCAAAAAGCCCAAAACCCCCAAACGGCCAAGAATTCAGGGCTTGCCAATGCCATCAACTCGCTAAGCAAAAAGGAGCCCCACCTCCTCCTCCAGATGCCATGACCTCGAAATTACTATTAATCATTACTACCATAGTTATTGTTGTTAGGATTTTTGGAACCCTCCACATGTACACTTCACACATGTAACTAAGATTGACTTCTTGGGATCATGGGTGGCATTTTTATTTTTATTCCCGCTCATTTTGTTTACATTATGTCGTCTTTATGGTTTGAATTTTGTGTTTAGCTTATTATGTCGTCATTATATGTTAAGATGAGATAATCCAAATTTAAGGAACTTGAAGTTTAAATTTAAATAATCTAATAGTTGCTTGTATGGCGTGATTTTGTGCTACTTTGAATTTTTATCTAGATTACATAGTGTGTTTAAAAAGGGAATATTTCTTGAATAATTTGGATAATGTGGCCTTTAAATTTAGAAGCGTGCAAGATTTTGTGTCATCTCTATTTTGAATTTAAGTTAAGTTGATTTTGACTTAATTGTGTCTAAATTAATTTGATAAATTAACTCAACAATATCTGTGAGTTCTGCTAGGATTTTCTAGATAACTCAAAATTTATTTGAGTTTTAAAATTCAAAGCTAGCATATTTTCATATGCAATTTCAAATTTTTAAAATGCAGTTTTTCAACTGTGTATGAAAACAACCCGTGAAGATCGTTGACGTGACAACAACTGCGAAGATCACACATAATTAGCATGGCCATTTCCAGAACTTCAGTTCAACGAGAATCAATTTTATCTTTAGCAACTAAGTTCTATCTTTTTATTAAATCTGTTAAGATTTGACCCTAGTGTTTAGAGGAGGAATCTAAGCACTTCCCATACCTTGGTTTCGCTTATTTAAGGGACTCGAATTGTGATTTTTCATGTTAGAACTTGAAAGTGAGTGAAAAACTCAATTGATAAAACAACTGTTTTTAGACTCTATCTTATAGTTCTCATTCCTGTGTTGCATTGGTGCATTCATTCTAATCTAGAAGATCTAAGAAGGTGGCATTTGTGGATTGAAAGCTCAAAGCATGTCATGTGGATTGAAGGCAAGCAAAGACACCTTGAGTAGGATGAGAAGTCTAAAGGAATGCAAGACACCTTGAGCAGGATGAGAAGTGTAAAGGAATGTAAGCTACAGAAGGAATACCGTGGGTTTCAACGTTGGTGTAGATTCTATGCTTTTGTGTAATATCAATACTCGTCACTATAATACAGTATAGTGGATCCTTCTTATCCCTGGTGTGACGAAGCACTTATGCTTTTTTCCTGTAAGGGTTTTTCACCGGACCAATATTGTTGTGTTTGCTATTTTTAATTTCCGCATTGTCTATTTACACAATTGTACATTTGGTTATTGTTTACAGAGGGTGCAATTAACCTGTTTTGTGCTATTGACCATCAGGTCCTAACAATAACTATTATTATTTTGTTTGAAAGACTGAGCTGTTAGTTTGAGCATTGTATAACGTCACATTTTGTCATATGACAATATCAACACAGTGTCGTATTCCTGGTTTTTTATCCTAGTGATAGTGCATAATTGCATATGTAATGACATTGTTTGTCTCCAGCCTTTAAAGAGTTACATTTCTAAGGAACAATGGTGATGCAGCCGTTGCCCAAATCAAGGGTTGGACTAATGTTATTGTGGACAGCGATTGCCTTGTTCTAGTAGATGCCATCAATGGCAATGAACCTTGCTTATAATGGCAGGTAATGCTAAACTTTTTATTTTTTATTTTTATTTTATCCTCAGGGGGCATAATTTGGTATGCAATTATCAATAAAAATGGGAGGAATATGATAGTGGGTAATATATTTATATGAAATCTGAAGTATCATGTTTAGTTACACATAAGAGTCCCCTCTAAGAATCCTGTAAATATCATTTTGCAACCTTAAATTGCGTATTATAATATAATGTGTTTTCTATAAAATTAATAATTTTTAATATTTCAAGACTAATTGTCACAAATTAAATAAATTAACTATCGTCTTTATATGCTAACTTTTTTTTCAATGATAATTTAGGGAAAAAAACTAATATTAGATTTTATAAATTAAAAGAGAGATTAATTTTTGATAAAATTAAACTTTAGCAAAAAAACACATAAATCTAACCTATTAAATTAATAAAAAAGTTAACAATAATTTTAAAAAAATCTATGCCAAAAAACACTCTGAAAACCAAAACAAAACCAATTTCAAATGTTCAATAGACATAAAACCAATTTCAAATATTCAATAAACATTCTTCAACCTTTAAATACAATCAACTAAAAGAATTCAAAAAACTTAAAAAAAAGGTCCAAAACAAAAACAATATGTGTCGGTTACTCACGTATCAGGGGAGAGAAGGGGTTTAATTCTACGTTGTGGAGGTTGGGGCATTGTCCGCTGCTGCTGAGCAAGGCTGTCGGAAGACTAGGCTTGCCATGGCAATTTGGCGTGCTGGATTGCCTGAGCGGAGCTAGGATGGTGACAGGCAACAACGAGATGGTGCAGACGACGACATGACTTAATGGACAAGAAAAGCAGGCCCCTTCCCTAAATCCCAAAAAAAAAAATCAATTTAGCATTAAATTTGATCTTTTAAGTCCACATTTCAAATTTAAAATACCAAATAAACTAAAAAAAAAAAATCATTCAAATAAAACAACTTTGTAGCTTGTAGACTTTAAAAGAATGATTGAGCTCAATTGCAAGTTTTTTTCTTTTTTTTTTTTTAATTTGGATAGGGAAAAAAAAAAAGAAATATACGAATAGTCAAAAAAAGATAGATTACCATTAATTTGATTAAAAATTTGGGAGGCCTATTCTATGTAGCTCCGGACCTGAAAAAGTCTTACAAGTCTCACTAGAGCCAGGTAGTCAAGCTAATCCGATGAGAAAGTTGTAAGAGCAGGAATTATTCTTTTTTGGTTCTGGTAGGAATTCTTTTAGCTATTAGGATAACTTTTTAACTGTTTAATTTATAATTTCAAACAATTTTTTGTCGCACTCTGTAAATTTTTAAGGTAGATACTCATAGATTTGATCGTTAAAAAATTAATCTAATGGGTCAAATATAAGTTTTTACCCCCTAGAGATTAAAAAAGGAAGAAATATACGAATAGTTTAAAAAAGAACGATAGGATTACCATTACTTTCATTAAAAATTTGTGAAGCCCATGCCAGCTTGCTCCAGGCCGGAAGAAGTCTTACAAGTCTTACTAGAGCCGGGTAGCTAAGCTAAGCAGATGAGATAGTTGTATGATTAGTTTGATTAAAATTTTGAAAAATCTTGTAGCAACAATTGTTCTTTTTTTATTTTTTTTTCTTAGTGGTAGGAATTGTTTTAGCTATTAGATTAACTTTTCAACAATTATATCTTGCAGTCTGTAAATTTTTAATGTGGATATACTTATAGATTTAATCCTTAAAAAATCAATCCAACAGGTGAAACATAAGTTCTTCTATGTAGAGAAAGAAACAGTATCTGTTATTTGATAACCCTAAAACTTTTGGTTTGATTCACGGAAAAAAAAAAAAAAAAATCTACGCTTTGTTACTGGGTGCAAGTAAAACTGAGCCTATCTTTTAGGTAAGATTAAATCAGGAATTTATTTAATTTTTATTTCTTAATGATTTATTATTAAAAAAAAGAATTACAAAGTTATTGGAGGCGGACTTTTTGGCGTATGTATGATAAAATAAATGA